>JAGDQP010018918.1:20691-35726 GCA_022664845.1 Lepisma saccharinum
TAACAGGGAATCCGCCATGATTTTCAGTTTCGGGTGGAGGTGTAAACTCTAATTTACGAGGGTGGAGTGTTGCATTGTTTATATGGATGTATCAGATACTACATCGACTATGATTTGTTAAGCAGGTACCACTTACTCTCGAGGGTGTTCTACAGCATTTGAGGGACAACCCAAAACAGGAGGGTACCATTCCGCATCAGTACTGGACAATCAGTTAATGGATCCATGTAGCACAAATGGTTGGACCGACGACGTTGCAAAATGGTGATCATGGTTGGGTTGAAAAATGATTGTGTTAAATTGTTGAGTAATCATTACAAAATAGTTCGTTTTTTAAATGATAGTGTTACAACGTTGGGCAAACCATAAAATTTCGTTTCATCTCTGTACTTAAGTTTTCCAACAAACTTGGGTGTTTAATCAACTTTGAAATGCAGTTGGAAAATGGTTGGTTGCAAAATGAGTGACCACGGCGAACATAGACGGGCAACGATTGAACAACCATTTTGCAATCATACACAACAATAAATCAACGTTGCTCCATCCGTTTTGTGCTACTAGGATCATTTTCACACGTTTTCAGGACGTCATAGGTCTTCGACTTCCTCCTCCGGGTGCGAGGTTGTTGGAGCGTACACTTGTATAATTTCCATACTGTATCTCTTGTTATATATATAACTCCTCCCTTCGGGGAGAGGCTCATTCACTAGTGGATTGAATATGGCTGTGATTTATTTATTATATATATATATATATATATATATATATATATATATATATGATTATGGATGTATTTCTAAAGTTTCTTATAAAATAATTAAACGAAGTCTCTACGTTGGTCTCTACGAATTCTCACTTTGGATTAACGTCAGGCTACATTACGTAAGGAACATTGTTTGTTTTTGTTTTTTTTCAAACATTACTGAGATCAACTAATTCACAGAAAGTTGCCCTAAAGCTATTTTTTCTGTATTGTTGATCGCTATAGGAAAAACCCACAGTGAGCAACTGGACAACACTTCTTATCACAAAGGGAGTTCATGATTCCTTGAGCACACCTAAACATAACACATGCATTCGTTCTAGATTACCAAACAGCAGTAGTGTAAATTCCACGCGAATGTTGTTCTGGCTGCTTGAAGCAGAAATCCTTGACAAGAAGATGACGTCACAGATCTTCGACGATAATTTCAGCACAGAATGTAATCGGCTGGTGAGACCTCCTAATGTGGTGTTTGAGTAAGCGGAAGGGAAACGGGAGGGAGGAGGCAGGACAGCTCATTCATGTCCAGAAGTGGATAAGCGATAGCCTTCGTGTAACTTTGGTCTGCACGGGCCGGCCCGGGCTGGTGTGGATCTGGGTTTGCAGGACTCTACCTTCAGATTCCTAAGATAATGATGTAGCAACTGAGCTATCGATCGATCTCGGTCATATCGACCGGGCATTAAAAAGAAATGTTGATTAGAAGAGCGACAGGTTTACATATTGTACTGCGTCGGTTTGCATCTTATTTATAGCTTTTCGGTACCTACCTATGGATCCCTCGGTGATAAGGTTGTACGAAACGCGGTTGGAATCGGACAGGTCCTACAATGAAGGTATCTCGATGCATGCCTGGTATGACTAAGGAAAACACTGGGAAAAATTGTCAGGATAGTCAGTCGCTGGTACCGAACTGAAGACCTCCCGAATACGAAACCAAGGCTCTACCAAGTAAGATACTCAGCTCGAAACAAAACATTCTAGTATCGATGTTTATCACTATGGAAAAAGAAAGAGCTTAAATTATCTAAGGTATTCTCCATATGATGCTGAAAGATCATGATCATATATATATATACAGTGTGCGAATTAACGAGGGGCATGCCCGGGATTTCCCTCCTGGCAAATATCTTTCCCACCCTGACAAATTTATTTTTCATCCCTGCCAGGGACAAATTTCTCCCCCCTAGATGATATTTCGATCAAGTTTAGATAGAAAATCGGAACATTTTTATTTGGCAGAAATTGAAACTATTTTCATGTAAGTGACAAGGGAATATGAACTTTTACAAGCAGCTAAGAAGCCCACTTGAAAACCATTTCTTTTGTGATA
This sequence comes from Lepisma saccharinum, assembly GCA_022664845.1. Taxonomy (NCBI): domain Eukaryota; kingdom Metazoa; phylum Arthropoda; class Insecta; order Zygentoma; family Lepismatidae; genus Lepisma; species Lepisma saccharinum. The sequence goes on from JAGDQP010018918.1 coordinate 22,788, forward strand.
TTTATGAAGTACAGCTTAATGTGGAAGTTTTAGTATGATTGGTTTCATTTAGTAACCTCCTATTGCAAAATGGGACTCTTGTCTCTCCGCTGGTCTAGTGGCTACCGTTCCCAGGTTAGATTCCCGGCTCTGCTAACAAGAGATTTTTTTCCAAAGCGGGAGGATTTAGAACAGTGCCCACGCAGCATCGTGATGTAATTGGGAAGCTACTGTAAATAAAAGACAGTGGCGATCTGGCCAGCGTGCAAGCAGTAGACCAACTCCCCCCACTTTGGGAGAGGCCTCATCCAGTAGTAGATTGAATATGGCTGTGAATTTCATATGAATTTCACAGTGAGAGCTCCTATCCCTACTTGTGTGGTCAGCGTGGGAGCAGTAGACCAACTCCTCCCTTCGGGGAGACGCCTCATCCACTAGTGGATTTAATATGGCTATGATTTATTTTATATACAGTATATATATATATATATATATATATATATATATATATATAGCGAGAGAGAGAGAGAAATTACATTTACTGTAGCTTCGCACGCAAGATATTTTGCGTATTTTGCTACTAAATCTTTGTAGATGATGAACGTGAATATCAACTTATTATCAGACATTTTTGGCTTAAAACATGAATATCGTGCCCCATTTTTAAGAACTGATAGAACAAGACGTTTTTTCTTGTCTTTCGTTTATAACGTTAGTGTTCTATGGAATACTCGATTCATTAAGAAAGAAATAATTACCTAGCAACCATAAGTTTCAAAGTTCATTTTCGTTTCTCCATGTTCGGTAAGTGTCTTTTCTACTGGACAATTTAAATTACACTTTTCAGTAAATTTCAACTAGTGACTTATCTAAAGTAAAGATAGTGTTAGGTTCCCTGTTTTGGTTTTTGAAATGCGACTTTCTTAAGTTTTTTTCATTATTTGCTACATACTACAAGAAATCATAAATATCTCTCCAGAGCCCAGGACACGTGATAATGTTTTCTGTTAAAGGAAAGAAAAATTCCAACCCTTGCTCGTTCCCGCACACACTCTCAGATTCACACACCGCCGACTCAACGTTAGTTGGTAGGCTTAGAGAAAAATCGTGTATAAGAAAGTCATGTGAACTTTATATTGGCCATGATAGTACATACAGTATTCTGTATGTCATACTAAGAGTTGGGTATGATACTTTTCAAGATGGCGGCGTTAGCCCACCACCTACACCCCGAGACTTTTACTATGTTCTTCTTTACAGTGTTCTGATCAACTACAACGAATTTCAGCTTGTTTCGAATTTTTTCCGCTATCTGCATAAAAACGAGCTACTTTTACTGGTCTATAAGCAAATCTTGTGGATCGCTGGTAGTTCTATTGGCCCTAAGGTTAATCTTATCAACCTCCTCAATTATAGGGAAGGTTATTGTTTTCCAGATGGATGTAGATTTCTAACAATGTTTTGTGTCCCAGTAACAGCCAAGCCCTGTGACTAATTCGTAAATGCCGCGAATTTCAGATCAGCGTTGCACGTGTGTTCAAACCCCGCTGCCAAACATCGTGGCTGAATTTTTTTTCATGGTTTCCATCAATATCACGATATTTATATTGAGTTGGTGCCACAACTAAAGCCCTGCCCGCTAACTTCCACTCAAGCACGATGTTTGGGGTGGTATATCCAGCAGAACACAAAACGGTGGATTCGACATTAGTTCCGCTACGTAATTTAATTTATATATGTATTTCAATGTCCGTCTGTTCAACGGGCGTTTCGACGTTTAGAATCAATGTAGTCTTCAACGACAAGAATGGACGATGAACAACATTTTTTTTAACGTTGTATTTACCCACCTGTTGAACGGCTGAAAACTAAGTTTTGCATTTGATGAAAGGAGGGCAGTAAATTCGTAAATTTTCCACGTGCCTGCAGTGGGATTCAAAGATGAAACTTTCAGCACTCGTTGTTTGTAGCTCTTTACGCTAACCAATCACTCACAGATTAATCTAGCGAGTTACTACTATCTTACTATTCCCTTTATGCTACGAAAACTTTGTCTGATGTAAAATTCACATACATTTTTTCCAGTGATTCCAGGGAGAATCGGGATAATTCAACTTCTTCCTTGTTGCAACTGTAAATTTGGCTACCTTTTCTCCCCCCCCCCCCCACTATGATTTTAGAAAAGAGAAATGACAAAAAGAGTACAAAAGATGACAAGGATAAGCGAAAAGTAGAGAATACAAAATTAGAACCCTTGAAAAGAATATGTCTGGTAGACAGAAGTCGTTTTCGAATGTTTCTTTCTAATAAAATCAATAAAATAATTCGAAACATATTTTTCTTCAAACAGGAGGGGGAAAAATAATCGGACATTAATGCCATAATCCGGCGAAACTGCTCGAAAACCGGGGGTGAATGGCCACATTAGTATAGGTTGGAGTTGGAGACTACATAGGATTGCTGATTGTATGCTATGTTAGTTCGTTGATTTTTTTCTCCTCTCCCGGCCCATCAAATATTTGACAACATTGCTATAAGGTGGCAGCACTTTCGGGACTAGGGTAACGTTGTTGAGTCTTCGTAACCTAAAAGGAATAGTAAAATATTCATGAGTAGGAGGATTCTTAAAGCGACGAACTAACAACAACGAATGCACAAAGTTGCAGCTTCGCATCCCACTGCAGACCGGTAGAGAATTTACAAATATAATCAATATAACAACGTGAGAGAAATTGATGAAGACATCAACTGTGGTGAGTAATTCTCCATCATTAAGGATTAAGGTCAATGCTTCCTTTTAGTCAATTGAAAAGGGAGGGATTAAAACCGTTGAATATGTGGGCGAAAACGACATTACAAAAACCTTTTCAAAATACTCCACTACTTGAAGTTGTGGACGTTGATTCTAAACGTCCAATAAACCATTGGACAGGTGGACATTTCGTTACATATACAGCGTTAAATTACGTATCGGGACTAACGTTGAATCACCGTTTCTCAACGTTTGTGTGGTATTGGGTATTAGATCACAAAACATGAGATAGAACGTTTAAATTTATCACACTGATGTTTCCAGGGGTCTTTTATACTAACTTTAGCAGTTGGTATAACCATAAATAATGTAAAATATTACCTCATCAACCAAGTTACACTTTATAATATTTGAGAGTTCTAGACGCAATGTTTCGCAAGATTTTAAAAAAATATTAAATGATCACGTTCTTTTATAAATAGAACCTAAAGACCATTGACATGATGTGTCACTTGACCGATGTTGTCATTTAAGAAAATTTCACTTTTTGCTACTAGATCACAATAAAATGGGACAGCATGCAATACTTAATGGTACATTCCCTCTGAAATTAAAAGGGGCGTGTGTCGGGATTCCTCCTGGAAATCAATTGGTTACGAAATTAACGGGATGGGAAGTTTTCTTAGGATTGCCCTGTATTTATATAATATTCGCATTTGGCAGGGATCAGAGCAAATAATTAACACGTCAACTTCATCAGTAACTTTAATCTAACATTTAAATAATCTACAGCGCAAACCTACCCTTCAGGCGTTCAGAAAAAAAAATCAAAAACTTTGAAGTCCTGTAACTCGTATTCCGCTGAATTCCGAAATGTCGTACTACAGGAGTGTTCATTTGAACACATCATCAATGTACTAAGATAGATAAATAAAATGAATTTTATGTACTGTGAAAGCCTCGTGCTGATTTTCGTGTCCCGCTGGAGTTTTCTTGTCAGAGAGATCGCGATTTCCGCGATTCCCAAGGCGACTTGGGAAGCAGCAAAGAAAAAAAAAATCCTTGTACGGTATTCTTTTGGTCGCGCGATTTCGGACAATTGTTTTCATTTCTTTTTGCCATGACATATGAGGAGCTGAGCAAGGAAGAAGTTGGGAATAAAATTTATCTTTGTTCAGAAAAATTGTTTAGAAATATTCCCATACTGTTTGATGAATAACGAGTGGCATTTTTTTTTCATTCAATTTTTATGTAACCATGCTCACTTCATGATAAAGCTGTGGAGAATATATTTCCTCGTGGAGTAAAGCCTCTCTCTCTCTCTCTTCTCTCTCTCCCTCCCTCCTGTCTCTCTCTCTCTCTCTCTCTCTCGCTTTCTCTTTCTCTTTGTCTATTGTCTGGATACATTCATTCATCCATCGACAATTTTGTGTGGTTGAGGATCGTTTCAGGCTGACACAATGAAAATAATTTTGGATGCTAAATTATTTTTACTTCAACCATATTAGAAGAATGAAATTTCGAGAAGTAACGGAAGTATTGTGTGAACATATCAGGTCAGAAATACAGTGAATTTTAGTCAAAGTTACGGAATTCAGAAGGAAGACATCTTTCTCTCTTGAAAAAAATAACAGAATTGACTACTGTTGCTTTTATTAAAATATATCTCTTCAATTGTAAAGTTAAATGAATTGTCACCTGGAGAAAAATCCAAGCAATGTGTCAATTTAAATGTAACTTAGTATCATAAATTTTATTTTTATTGTAGACTTTTAAAAAGCACAGTAATTTCTAATATCTTGAACATAGAAAAAGGTGACAATTCATACCACTCTGAGTTATTTTGAATTTACTAATGGCATTTAATATGTATAACGATATAGAAGCAAACTGGAAAAATAATAATTTAAAAAAAGAACGTTTGCAACACTGACAACTGAGGTATTTGGGGACGGTGACGCCTAACATATTTTCTTATTGTGTCGAAGAATTTTGATGGTTAATTTGATACGAGTACGCCCAAAGGCATGGAAATAATTTTTAAAATTCATTTTAAAGTAGGTTGGCAATACTAACAACTTGGATAATTGAGGATAAAGACACGTATAGTATTTTATTGTATTTGTGCTGCTACATCGAAAGTAATGAAAACAATTTGCGAACATAAATTTTCAAGAAAATAGGTTGGCAACAGTGATAGCTGTGGGTGCTTGTAGACAGGGACATCCAGAATATGTTTATATTGTGTCGATAATGTTTATTTGAATTTTGGCGCAGATAGGTATAATGGAAAGAAATCCGACAATTGAATTTTAACAAATAGCTGGCAACACTGACTCACTGCAGCAATCAAAACAGTTCAAGGGTTCTGAACTAGTTCAGCTGAGATCTTTTCAAAGACTCCTCAGCCGCCTCTACACGTTGTTCCTGAGATTTATATTTTTAACACTGGTGCACAAGCGATCGGACTGAGTGAGACCTAAAATCGACATGTGTTCCTAGAAACATAGGAACGAAATCGATTGACTTGATTTGAAACCAAATCAAGCCGCTTCTGTGTAGAAGTCTATGATTTGCACGAGAAAACCTTCAGAGTGCCGTAAAGATAAATCGAAATTTTCATGTTAATGCTTTCGCAAGATGTTAAGCAGCTTGAAATGATATTAAAAGAATCAAACGAATGAGTAAGCCTACGATAACAATATTCTTTTCAAATTCCTGAAACCAAGCACACAAGAGTAGACGACCTTGGGAAAAGAGAAGACGTTGTTGAAATTACGGACTAAGAAAAGAACAAATAACTGGTTTCCCAACAAATAAGTATTATTACGTTTAATGGAAGGTTGTAAGCTTCTTTTACCCTGGCCAGCTGATGAAAACCTTAACAAAGAAAGCATACACAAACTCACGTCCAATAAGTATTGCCATTTTATTGAAATACTATTTTCTGAGCTCTGTACTATGTTACAATTGAATTTACTTACACAGTCGTTTAAATCTAAATTCATATCATGTAGGTTTATGCCTTATGCGAATGATAAAAACAAGGGGAACCTCGGTGATTACCTACATGAGCAGCGTGCGTCTCCTCTTTGATGCTCATACCAAGAAGTTTCCCTCAGTCTCATACTGGTAGGTCAAATGTCTGGATTGTACCTAGAATATTACTATTCTGCGTGACAGGCAGGATGTGAGAGCATCGAAGGGAAGGAAAGATGACAATCACTTTTTGTTTGCTATAGAGAAACTGGCATAACGTAATGAAGTCAAGACGGGGATAAATTATTGCTATCTGGAAGCAATTGAGAAATTTGGAGACAATGTAAAGAGAAATTTTGCTTGAAGGTAGTTGAAGAGAAGTTATAATTTGTGAAGCACAGACTAAATGATAGAGTGTAAGGCTGGGTGATGAAGTATTTACATCAGCCTGCGTGTTGGCATGATTCAAGGCCAAATAACAACATGAAGATCAAGTGCTGAATTTGAAGGTCAGGGCAATTAAGAGGAAGGAAGAGCCAAGCACGTGCGCGATGAGAGAGGAAGCCTGAGGCCGAGGCGGCGTTAGGGGAGCGCGGGGCCTAGGACAATAAGGACCCCGCGGTACCAAAGTACAAGTAAAAATCGCTGAGCGCCGAAATGTTACATCTAAAGCCGATAAAGCAGTAAGCAACTTCCCCCTAAATGCTTCCTCTCACTTCTTTCTTTCATTCCTAACCCTAAATTTATTACTAACTATTTACTTTTTTAATGAACAACGGTTTCTTATGAAAAAAAAAATCGACATAATTTACTTAAAGAAAGTACAATATATTTTAAAAACTGCATTGCTAATTACGAGGGGGGATCAACTGAAACCCGTTCAGTGGTCATAATTCATGAAATAAATTTTATTTCGAGCGGAAACTTGTACACTATCTAGAGGAGTCTATGGTTAGCGTACAGTAAAAATATTGTTCAGATGAAGTCACCATGAGCGTTGAGACACTTGTCCCACTGTGTCACTAACTTACAAATGCCGTCCATGTAAAATTTGGACGGTTGACTATCAAAGCAATCACGCACAGCGTCCTGAACCTCAGCGTCAGACTGAAATCTCTGACCTTTCAATGCCTTCTTTAGAGGCCCAAAGATGTGAAAGTCACAAGGTGAAAGTTCAGGGCTGTAGGGCGGGTGTCGCAATATTTCCCACTTGAATCGTTGAAACAAGTCCTGCACTTGGTTTGCAACGTGTGGACGCGCGTTGTCATGCAACACAATGACTCCAGTGGTCAATAAACCAGGCCTTTTGTTTTTGATGACTTTCCGTAACTGTGTCAAGGTCTGACAGTAGCGTGCGGCGTTGATGGACTGTCCTGGTTCCTTGAAGTCGAGCAATAATGGTCCATGGCAATCAAAGAACACAGACACCATAACTTTCCCCACAGACAGTTGCGTCTTGAACTTTTTGGGATGTGGAGATGAGGGGTGTTTCCACTGCATACTGGAAGCCTTTGAACTCGGTTCAAAATGATGGCACCAAGTTTCATCCTCAGCAACAATGCGCAGCAAGAAGTCGTTACCTTCCAAATGGTAACGGGATAAATGTTCAATGGCGCAACCCATACGCTCCAACTTTTGGTCCTCCGTTAACACCCTGGGGATCCACTGCGCGCAAACACTTTATGATACCCCAGATCTTTCACAATTTTGTGAGCAGTACCATAACTCATGTTTAACCCGTTCGCTATGGATTGAATATTATTGCGTCTATCCGCAGCTATAGCCGCATTCACCTTTTCACGCGTGTCTTCTGTGGCAACAACATGGGCATGACCAGGACGGGGATAATCAGTGGTTTGTTCACGCCCCTTCCGAAACATTCTGGCCCAGTCCACCACTGTTGTTTTGGAGATGCATGCATCACCATGCACGTCTTTCATACGCCGGAACACTTCAGCTGGTTGACAACCTTCGGCACTCAGAAACTGGATGACGGCACGCTGGTCCTGTTTGGACGGATTGGGGATCTTGAACGCCATCTTTCATTCATTATACCTGCAAAACGGAAACACGTATCAACAACATTCCTACACCCAACACACAGGGACATTAGCCATTACACACTATTAAACAAATAATATCCTCATACACACTATACCAATAATACATGGAACGAACGGGTTTCAGTTGATTGCCCCTTATACAAGTGCTTCTTTATTCGTTTCCATTTCACATTACATTTCGCATGGAAACTATACAAACTAGTTTATTTGTAAACTTCTTTTACAAATCAACTTTTATATCACAGAGTAAGAAAAATATCAACTCGGAACGTGGGACCTTCCTAAGCGCGGGGCCTGAGGCGGTTGCCCCAGTTGCCACCCCCAAACGCCGCCTCTGCCCTGAGGGTTCAGCTAAAAAGGATGTAATTTACAGTGTGTGGCTCCCAATTCACGCCTAAGCGGAGCGAGTCTGAAGCGTTGTCTGCAACCCGCAAGCAAAATTATATACAAAATTTATATTCACTCATTTCTTCCCGGAAAATAAAAAATCAAATCTCTTTATGTATATTGGCATTTTTATTTCCCACATTAACTCATTTCAAATATTGAAGTCGACCATCCATATAACAATATTCTGCCGACCAAATATTATAGAATTTAATGGAGTTATTGTTATATGATGGAACTGTAAAAAGTAATTACTAATGGTGCTTCTACATGAAAACCAATGTTTTAGAAATCGGTGATAATAGTTTTAATTTCTAATATGTAATATAAAGTATTCACTTGGCGATTACTGGCTTATTATATAATAGTATATTATAGTATAAAACGGTAAGACAAATAACACTAGTGATCAATATAAAGGGGTACACTCACTAAGTTAAGGTTACCATTCGAGGCTATGGATAACTGAAAATGAATGTGGAAATATTCAGGCTGCGCCGACTAAAATTGTCAGTGTGTGGAAGCATGGACACCCATTTTGTGGTTTTCAGAGGGGGAGCAAGTATAAAGTGACAGTATTTCTATGATTTACTAAAGTATCAACAAGTTAACTACGACAATACTTACTAAATTAAGGGCTCAACTTGTCATGGCTCAACTTGAACCTACCTTAAAGTATACTGGATGTTTATTGGAAATGCTTAAAAGAGTATAACAATGTTAATGACTTAGTATAGTAAACTTTAAGATATTATTTATGAAATAATTATCAAATGTGTCCCCTGAAAAAGAAACTCTACCCCAAAGTGTCCGTGCTGCTTTACTAATGATATTATTAGGAAACTGAAGGTTAAACAGTTTATCATATAAAGTCTATAAATACAAAATTGAAAATTCAAAACACTACTCTCAGGAATTTGTTCGATTGCGTAGGGAAGTCAAGAAAGACATAAAAATAGCCTATAAGACCTTTATATCGAATTCTGAAAATAATATTGATTCAGGTCAGTTTTGAAACTTTATTGAAAATCAAACAAAGCATCTTCCCCCAAATCTATTAAAATTTGAAGCTCGGATTTGTGTAACAATGAAGAAATAGCTAATACGTTTGCACAGTATTTCCAATCAGTATTTGTATCCTCTTCTCAACCGTTCAGTAATTTTGATAGTAATTCTAGGGGTTACGAAGAAATCTGAATACTGCCTGTTGATCAAATACATTTGAACGAAATAGGAAAGGCTGTCAGGAATCTAAAATCCAAAACGACAGTTAGATATGATGGTATACCCTCGTATATGGTGAAAGGATGTATTGATAAATTTAAATATTCCCTATTGATTGCGTTCACCTTGGCACTAAAAACATGTATTTTCCCTAACAAATGGAAATCTGCTTTAGTTTGTCCTATACCTAAAACAAGCAACAGACGAGAAATTACCAACCACAGGCCTATAGCAATCTTACCAAAATTCTTTCAACTGATTGTATATCAACGAATTATTAATCATTTGAAGGCAGTTATCCCATCTAAACTACATGTCATTGTTTCACAGAAATCCACGGTAACGAATCTTACAATTGTTAAAAATATTATTGAAAACTCGTTGAACGAAGGAAAGCAAGTCGATGTGATTTATATTGACTTTGAAAAGGTCTTTGACAGACTTAATCACAACCCAGATAGCAAAGATCGCTTACAGTGCAATTGCAGCAAAATTTTTCAGCAACTCTCGTAAAGTTGCTGCAAAATTGCGAATGCAACTCTAGTAGCTTGCAGCAACTATGCAACAACAGCCCTAGTTGACAGTTTATGAAAGTGCGGGTATCTTGCTGCAGCATTGCTCGCAACTCTCCTACAAGAGCGCTGCAACTTTCCTGCAAGTGCTCTGCAACTCTCCTGTAAGAGCTCTGCAACTCCCCTGCAACTCTCCTGCAAGAACTCTGCAACTCTCCTGCAAGAGCTTTGTAACTCTCCTGCAAGAGCTTTGTAACTCTCCTGTAAGAGCTTTGTAACTCCCCTGCAAGAGCTCTGCAATTTCCATGCAAGAGCTTACTATAATCATCGAGGACAAACAACTGGGTGTAAATATTTATAATTACCAAATGTTAAAATCAGTTGAAATACCATGAATGCACTTTAAAAAATAAATAGGGTCTATTTGTGAAGGAAAAATGATACACTTATCTAATGACTTCTGTTACATTTTATTTCTACTCTTGTTTGTTTGTTTTTCTTTTACAAAAATATGGAAAGGCAAGTGAAAAAACAGAACACAAATGTCTGAATATTAACAACAATATACAGAAACGTCAATGTACTGAACGCAATCAAGTATTCTGAGGACCACCACACACGTATGAGAGCACGCTTTGTATGAAGCTTCATGTCTCCCTGACCCATACACTCTGGTATTAAATTACCATTCCTCATTCGTAGAGAAATACGCTCATCATTAAAAGACACAAGTACTTTAATTTTTATTGTTTCACTAGTTATCCACACAACAAAGCCAACAAATTCATGAGCGCTCTCAATTATCAGTGACAGAAGATTTGTTACCTTCTCCAGAAATTTGTTTCAACCTGTAAATGAAAACCAAAGTTGATCAGCACTTGTTCAAAACAATGAAAAATACAAATAAGAATAAAAATAATCAATATCTAAAAGAAATTAGATTCATAATTGGGAACATTTTCTTTTATCATTCGGAAAGTACGTCATTTTAATGCCTTTTATTGCGGTTGATCTGCCGGAAGACCAAACCCTTTGAATGAAAATTAATTTATTTATGACTTTTAGGCATCTCAGGCCGTAATACGGTGGAGGAGGGGATCTTAGAAGGTAGTCGCCCAGAGTCTGGTTAGTAGCTCCATCCCGGTATTTGTGAACTTAAGTTTTAAGGTCTTTATGCAACTTTGGCTGAGGCCGGGTGGATTTTAATGAGATGAACTGGTGGAATGAAGAATGTGGGAGGAAACGGGAGAACCCGAGAAAACACGCACACAGTGTTTGTTCACCACAAAGCGCACATGGCATCAGCAGGGATCGAATCGAGGACCATAAGCACCAGAGGTGAGCGCACTACCATTGAGCCACCGCGGCTCTTCCAGGTATCTGTCTGGTTCGACTGAGGAAACCAATGTACATTAACGGTAGACTATATGTGCTGGTTTGAACTTCTTCCGCTGTGTCGCTCGCTTCTACGGGACGATAACGTGATGTGTCTACTGCCGCTTCAGTATCAGTTCAAGTGGCACCGAGTGCATTTGTGAGATGTCGGAATTTGAACAACGTGCGGTGTTAAAATTTATTTGCAAGCGGAGCAAAATTTCCGTCCGAGATCACTGAAGCACTCTATTGGTTATTCCCCAAATTGAAACTGAAGGAAGGTACATATAAATTTAGACAGATTTTGGACATAGTGTATTCCTGAGCATTTTTGTGACTACATTTGATGTCCTTCAATGGCACGAAATGTCTGCGCAAAAGTAGACTCTTTTTTCCTCTTCTGATGAACAAACTAATAAAAAGCCAAAGACTAAAAGTCTAGGATCTCTGTATTACAGCTTCAAATTTATTCGCCTCAATTTGTCTGTCCTAATATTGTTTATTTAATGACATTACCAATTTCTTATCTTAATGGCTAATATATTCGGTATATTGTTACTTCCTTTAATGGTCTTAATACAATAGAGTTTAAACTGAATCGGTATTCTCGTGCGTCCTCGAGCTCAACTTGGGAGGCAAGACGCTAACAGATTCCAGTGACCAATCTATACGGGTTCTGCCAGAGTACAGTTTCTCCTGAAGAAGGAAATCATAAAAACATAAACGTCATACATTCATCTATCATAAACATAGGAACACCCCAACCTAACAGCTACCTGTCAGCTGTTACAAGTGAGTAACACATAAAACCAACGACGATGATGTTCGTTAAAGTGGAAAATGGTTACCCCAGCCAGTAAGCTATATACCAATAATGAACACTAGATAATGGAACTATATAATGGAAACTAGATTTAAAATTCAATATTTCTGAACAATTAAAATATGAATTTGTACATTAACGAATAGTGAAGTTTAAAATTACTATCACTAAGCTTCCAATAAGGTACATTAACACATAAAATATATAATAAAAAAGCAAGAACTGTTTTGGTGGCAAAACTTATAGCTCTATTTTAAGGAGTTCTAAATCTAAACTCTTCCCAGTTACTGTAATACTCGTAAACTTCTTGAGCTCTCGGTAGATCGCACAGTGCTGCCGATTCCAAAGAAGCTGTCCAAAAGTAAAAAAATTCAAGTAAAAGTCACCGAACACGTAGTTTACGGTCTTCTTCAAAGATAAAGCCGTGCATATTGGGAAAATTTTGTAATACAATCATATTAAATGACGTGCATGAAATTGTCAGACTTTTTTTTTGCAAATCGAAAATATTGACCCAACTTACTTAGGTACATTATTGGAACATTTCTCAATACCACGAAACAACCAGGTTAGCCACGTATTAAAATTCCCAGAAAAAGTACGTTAATGAAGTCTTATAAACATTGTACAAGGGTATTATTGAACTATTTCCAAATACATGTTAGTGTAGTATTACGAGCCACACAGGTAATGCTGGTCTGGCACTGACACTAGCAAATGAACTAAATGGACTCTTCAGTCGATATCGAGATGATGAATATGCCTAATGGATTTATCATGCTTACTTGAACAACTACAACATTTGCTGCCACAACTTTGTATTAGCCTCGTAATAAATATGCGAAA
>JAGDQP010018919.1:0-18324 GCA_022664845.1 Lepisma saccharinum
AGATTTTTTATTTTTTTGTTCTCGAAATGGTTACCGAGTAGCGAGGAGTCGGAGTTGTAAAAAAAAAAAAAAAAATCTCATTACATTGTTCAAAATAAATTCTAACTGCCAGTAGTAGTAGTACACAATTAGAAACACTATAGAATAACAATAAGGGTTAAAACAATACATTAGTATGTCCTTGTCCTATCCCTTGAACCAGGGACATGCAGTGACAGGACATAACTTGTATATGGTCAGGCTACCTGGCAACGATGGTTCCAGGAATTCCGAGCAGGAAAGATAGCTGTCATTGATATGCCTCGGGAAGAACGACCCGTGGAACGGGATTGTTTGTTGTGTACTAATGTTGGTGAGAATCCATAGGTTAACAGTTGACTAATTAGTCACAATCGTCCAGCCTGTTCACTGGGGTCTACAGGATCTTGGCGCCAAAACTGGGTACCCCATGAGCTTACGTCACGAAAACTGTGCGGACATTTGCACTTTCTTGCTCTACCATGAGAAAAGCCAGTCGCTTTTGCATTGAATGGTTAAAGGAGATGAAAAGTGGATTCAGTAGGTACATAAGAAAATTTAACGAATTATTTCTTCAAACATGTCATAGGCGCCCCAAGTACGGGATACTTGGAATGTACAAAACATATCTGAAATTTTTAACTGATTTTGATAAAATTGTGATGACATATACTTTTACTAATATAGAGAAAATTTTACTTTGAAATTCCTAAGCCAACAACATGAGAAAACAAAAAACAATAATTGAATTCCTGAAAAAGAGGGATGTCAGTTTCCTGAGATCGACAGAAGTTACCCGGTGATGCCACATTCGATGTAAGTAATGACCGAAGAGGTTTTGAGAGGGGAAAGTTCAGTGGCTGAGGAACAAGGGAGTGGAGGATAGGAATAGACAAGTGAATGACTTCATTAGAATCGATCGTCATGTGACTGTCCAGGACTTGTGTGATGCAGTTCACTGTGTTTCATTGTGATAACATTAATAAAGAAGCTAAAGGACGCAATCACAAAGAAGCGTGACATTCCACTTGATAAGAGTTGTATTACACCATGATAATGCACGCCTCCACACCTCATGGGAGGCTGCACAAGCTATCGCCAAAATGGGGTGGACTGTAATTCCGCAGCTCCCTTGCAGTCCTTATTTGGCTCCTTCCAACTTTTACTTGTTTGCCCCTTTGAAAAATATCCTTTGTGGAGAACATTTCAATGACTGTGAAGTTGTGGATGAAACGACAGAATAGGATTTTTTTGCAAAATGGATTCTAACAATGGGTTCAAAGATGATGGAAATATATACAAAATAATGGATAATATTTTGAATTGCCATAAAGTTTGATATTTTTATTGCTACAAATATACATGCTCTATGAGGCTTCCTTTATTTGTGGACTGAAGTCCAAAATAAAAGGATCAGCGAGCCCCTCCCCCGCCCTGGGTATGAGGGATGTGTGGTGTATGTTTGTTATCTCCACACTTTGGCACTCAGACTACATATCCCCCCAACTAATTTTCCAATACACTATCTTCATGCTTTCTGCTGATTATTCGCTAAGATTGTTACCTACTCTGTCTTAATACTCTTATGAAGAATGTGCTTAGTGAAACGTTCAAGGAAACACCTTCTTGAACTTGAATTTTATTTAAGGTATTTAGGCAACTTTGGCTAAGGGCGAATGAATGATGGGAGAATTGGTGGAATGAAGTGGGAGAACATCGAGAAAACCCACAATGCATTTGCAGGGATCGAACCAGGGACCCCACGCACCATAGGCGAGCGCTCTACCGCTGAGTATTTATTTGTAGTAGCAGTTGTTACAGGACTATTCATAGTAGTTGTAGTATTACTACTACTACTAGTGATACCCAAAGTATTTTACTCATCCCGCACCAATGGGCGGACACTTAAGCTAATGTTAAAATAAATAAAACCTATATTAATATAACAAAGTCTGCTTGTTTGAACACTATACAATTACACATTTCTTGACGAATTCGACGAAATTTGACACACATATTCCTTTAGGACCCAGAAAGATTAACTGCCACATTAAAATGTTGCAGCCACCTTCAAAAGGGGGTGAAAAAAAGTTATTCCATTGTTTATAACAATGAAATAAATAGTTTAATTTTAAATTCCAATTCTGATTGTTGTAAACCAGAAATATTTAAAAGCAGATTAACTTTAAAGTTATTAATACAGTAGTATTTGAAGTGTAAATAATACTTATAGTAGTAAATAATACTCAGAGTAATAGTGGTAGTTGTAGTAGTAGTATTTTTAAGTTATTGTTGCCAATATTTTATTGACCCAGAACCAACGGGCGGGAAATCAGCTTGTAAATAAATTAATATAGAATAACAAAAACACGCATGTGGCATCTTACATTTTTTCCATGTAACCTTAAATTTCTGCCATTTTTCGTAAATACGCATTATCGCGAAAGCTTAAAGTAATTTTATTTTCATATAATACGAGTATTTTTAAAACTTGTTAACGAGCATGTATACGTAAATCACTTTTCTTACCCTATACTGCAATTCATGAGTTAGTCAAATTTCATATATACAATTATACATGTGCATAAAACCAGTCAAATTTCCTACTCGTTCTCTTTCCAGGTGATTTATTATATCCCTCTCTGAATTATATCTCATCTAGAATTGAAAATTTAAATTCTTATTGTGGTGCAACCAGTTATAGCCCGTTACCGGGAAAAATATACGTTCTTTTCGATTGAAAGTGAATGGTTATAGGCTGAAACTACGTACTCAAAGTGCCATAGTACTGGAAGCTAAACAACGCATAGGAGGAAAAAATGGGGACTGTGCCCCCATGATGCAGATCTGTCCCCATACCCCTGTGGGGCTGCGCCCCCATAGGGTAAGTTTGCCCCATTTATGGTAACATACTTGTGATGGTGCACCTACATACCAAATTTGGTTTCTTCAGCTTCAGTCGTTTGAAAAATTGTTTCTTGGGCGGCTATTTTGGATTAAAGATGGCGACTTTTTAAACATTTTCTTATATAGACCTTCATACCAAATTTCATTTCTCTAGCTCGAACGGCGAGGAAAATATTTTTTTTGGCGGCCATTTTGAATCCAAGATGGCAACTTTTTTCAAAATTTAATATTTTCCTAAACTACTCTTGATGATATACCTTTATGTCAAATTTCGTATCTCTAGATCAAATGGTGTTGAAAATGAATTGTTGGGGTCCACCATTTTGGATCCAAGACGGCGTCTTTGGAGACATTAAGAAATATTTTCTTAACCTACTAGTGATGGTGTACCGTCATATCAAATTTCGTTTTCCTATCTCCAGCCGTTTAGGCTGTGTATTCTATGAAAAATTCATTTTGGCAGCCATTTTGGATCCAAAATGGCAACTTTTCAACATTTTGTAATAATTTTCTCAACATACTAGTGATGATCTACCTTCACAGCAAATTTCGTATTTCTAGCTCAAGCCGTTTGGGCTGTGTAATGGGTTCCCAAAACACCTTGATTTTTATTTTATTTTTTTTAAAAAAAGGTGCGACATGACTAGTTTCTGCAGATTGAATAGTTTTCAATCTCAGGAACGAAAACCCGAAATTGAAGTACGGCATTTTGTTTTACTCACTGCAAATAAATAAACATTTTTCTAATAGTTTGAATGTTTATTCACAAAATTTTCAATTCATTAAAATACTGTATATACATAAGGATCATCTTTGGAGAATTTACAAAAGTTGCTGAAACCGAGAATTCAGGCTAAAAAAAAAAAAAAGAGTGAATATCCCAACGTATCATTGCAAACCATGATATACAATGGAACTAGGATTTTTCTTAAAGATCTTCCTATTTCATGAGTACTGCATTTCAGCTACAAGAATAATACATTACTGAACTTTGCGATATTTAATATTAAAAGCAGCAGACAACTTAAACAACGTAGATTTCAAATTATGTTTTCGAATTACGAAATCGCTCAGTGCTTCGAATAGGTGAAAATGTATTATTCATTGACTAATTCTACACTAAACACTGAAAGATCGGAACAACTCAAAATGTCTTCCGTTTCGAGTGACGAATGACAGAATATCGAAACACCTCTAAAATAAAATAAACAAAGCCGAGAAACTGATAAGTAACACTATTTCAAAATATTTAAGTTAAAATATTAAATAAATAGAAGTCATTAAACTACAAATAAAATTAAAATAAAATCTTAATAAATACAGGCACAAATACTGTGCAATAGAGAAATCTAATCGCTCTACATGTACATACGCATTAAAAGAAGTTATGTTAACTTAAAACCAGAAAAAAGGTATGTTTAATTGCACGACATTATCTCTCGAAAGCAACGGCTAAATTTATCACTATATTTTAAATATACTTTTTTGTTCAACCTAGAACTACGACTTAGTACATAAAAATGTATGTACTAGCTTGGATATGGAGTTTATACTATAGTACAAAAGGTCTTCTATATACTGCATACAGAACGCAGGGAGCCAATAGTGAACTTACATATAATAGAATTATTTTACAAGAATAATACCATTATATATAAGCAGCACTACTGCAATGAAAGCATTAACAAGTATGTACGCATTTTTTCAAATATTATTTTGTGTTATGCGTTTGGCGTGAAAGTTACGTTACTGTGAAACACAATACTCAATCTTATAGACATAATCCGAAGAGATATACAGCATCACACGCAAAGGTTTATTATTTATAGTTTCGGACTTATAAAAATTTATTGTTATTAAACATGACCGATATATTAAAAGAATTGTAGTACTTTCTATTTCCAAGAAAAAAGCATGTTCTAATGTTAAAGACCTATTCAATAAAGCCACCTACGCCTAATAATTCGTTTGTTCATTACTGTCTATAAAAAGTGTAAGTTCGTACGTGTAGAATAATGTAATTTCTGAAGCAATGGAAAATAACAGCATAACCAGAATAAGAAACTTACATCAAACATAACAGTAATCATTATCTAAATAATTATCTCCCACTTTCACATCATAAAATTTCCACTGCTTCATGCATACCGTAATACATGTACTATGCATTCATATTACTGCAACGTGTATCGCAGAGCATACTGTACAGATAGAAGTCTACACTGCCTGATATACATACATTAGTATCAATCTAGTCTAGGATTTGTTCATGTCTTTTACTTTATCTTCTAACAGCGTTAACCTCTGTTCCATAAGCACCATAGTCCTCCGTATAGTCTCCACCTGGGCATGAACATTCTCCAAAGTGGCGGCAAGACTTGGCGTCACGTCCCCTCGATTCCTCTCCTCTGCAGGGTGTGAGGAACAATTACAATATGCACACTGTCTTACTTGCGACGACGAGTGTGCTTGGCCTGCTGAAGGCATACAATACTCTTTCACTTCTGTCTCTCCATTGCGTTCCATGTCGATAGGATTACAGTCCCCGTAGTGGACACCCACATTAGTAACCTAAAAGAAACACGAAAACTTAGAAAGAATAAGTTGGAACACAATTGATTCAGTACATTTGTATAACAATACAACAGAGATGATGAAATATTGAATGAATTTTACACTATTAGACGTTCAGTGAATTTTGTTTACTACTGTTTAAATTAGAAGATTTTGACGTTTCGCAGACTCTTCAGGGAAGATAATTTCTTATATTTCAGGGCTGCCAACAGTTTCTGGATGTGAAAAAGGTGATAACAGTGACTGAATCTAGTAAAAAAAAGTGACCAACATTATTTAAGAAGTGAAAAACATTATTGATTTAAAGAAAAAAATTTCCCCTACCAAAAAGGTCTGTTAAGATCATAATTAACTGTTTTCAAGTAAGAAGCAGACATTTCTTTAACCTTTTTGTCAAAAGCGACATGCTTCATACTTATTTTACCAAATTTTAATTTACTGCACGGATACTGATAGTAAATGCATGACTTTACGCATCTTACTAATTGAAATAATGACATTTCTGAGTAAAAAAGCTGCAAAATACAGTTAATACTGAACCTGGATGGGGTTTGGCCACTATTTACTTATAATCACATAACTTCTGTACAGTTTACAAATTGAAAGTAAGGCAAGATAAAAATAATAAGCATGTAATTGCATAGAAAATTACATTTGAGTAATTCACACTTTTAATTCTTTGATTTTTTATTAAAAAAATGATGTTATTAAAGCACTTTTTTTTATCAACTCTAGACTGGAGAGCATCTGCATCTTGTTTCTGATTCCGAAGTTCTTTCTGGACCAACATGGCCTGGGCAAGTCTTGCTTCTTGAAAGTCTTTCTTCTGTAAGACAACCTTAAGTCTTTCACTAGCTTCAGAGGACAGCTTATTAGCTGCAATAAGTTTTTCCTGTTCCTGCAGTCTTTTTTGTTTTAGTATTTCTTCACATGATGAAATCTCCTTCTCCACTGCAAGTTTTTATTTCCTGAGCTGCTCTTTTTGACTCTTCATATTTTTGCTATTCCTTTTCTTCCTTCTTTCGTCTTCTAGGTAGGTCTGGTATTTGTTGTATGCACACTGCACCACAGGTACTTAGGTACTTTTTCTGGTTTGTTGTTATACAATTTCATTGTATCTTTTACTGTCATAACTGCATTGACAGTTTTTTTCTGAGAGTGATGCCCGGTCTTCTGTAAGGTATCTTCTGGATGCAGAAAAACCCCTCTCAACCTCTGCATTCCCGTGAGACAGAGCTAGAGCTGCTGTACCACTTTACTTGTCTGGGGATATTTTGGTTCTCCTGTCATACATTTCATACTGACGAACTGGTTCCAATAACTATTCGAGTTTGTTTTGTTCTTGAACTTATGGTGGTTTCCAACTGGAGAAGCTTCCATTCATCCACTAGCTGATCACAATCAATATCCAGTGGCAATGCTTACAATCTCACTGACACTTTCTGCTGATGTTCTGTTACATGGATGAAGACACCGGAAATGCTGCAGATTCCTTGACCCTGTCAGGTTGGCTTTAAGAAGAATGTATTTACAGGCCTCAGTAAAATACATCTTAACATACGTCAAGAACTGAAGGCGCTCCTTTTCAGAAACCTGCTGGAGAGCTGATGTAATATCATCACCACAAAACATGTCTTTTAGAGGCAGTAAATTGGATTCCTGTAAAGTTTCTTCTGATAGTTCACAAGTGTCTATTTCACTGTGAAGCAAATGTATCAATGACTCATTTTTCTGGAAAGTTCCGGTGAATTGGGTAAAAATGTGTGCAGTGGAGCAAACAAATGTCAGTTCAGCTTTCATTGTGGGTTTCTTCAGAAGCTGAACAATGTGTTTGTATCCACTGTTGGAAGCTAGAACAGACTTCATTGCTGGAATAAATTTTAAAAAGTATTTCTGGACACCATCCCACTGCTTGAGCATTCTCTCAGCAGCTGTTTCCAGGGTTAACCATCTAGATGGTCTATACTTTATGAAATGAAGCCTAGGCAATCCCAGTGAATGCTGTATGTCTGAGAAGTCTTCCATTCTCGACGGCCAACCACAGAAAAAGTTATATACAGATACAATCAGATCAGAAGCATCCTCTCCTAGAAAATGCAGTCCTTTCAAGAAAGCATTATGTAGCAGGTGAATATTACAGAAGCCTACATCAATAAGTTGTTTCTTTTCTTACAACACAAACTTGTTCATTAAGCAGTCTCATTGCTTTCTTGTTTACATTTGGGCCATCACTCCCAAGTATTAATAGTTTATGCAAAGAGAGGTTTGCTGAATCTAATGCGCTTGTAACTCTACCAACAATATCCTCAGATGTTGCTTTACTAATGAAAAATGTCTGTAAATGATGGCTCACAATTTTATTCTGAGCTGCTGACCAATACCGAACCACAGTTTCTAACTCTTTTGCACCAGCACTGTTTGTGGTTTCATCAAAGCAGAGTGAATAATAGGCATTATACATGTCATTCAGCAGCTGCTTTTTAAAATAAGGTTCTAGGGCTTCAGCTAAAATATACTGGAATTTAGTTCTACTCAAACTGAAACTTTGTGGAACAGCTTCAGGAAACATAGCTTCAAAAAGATCACGAATGCCTTGTCATGAAGCAGCTGAATAATTGGAACAAAAATTTTTTTAATACCCATATTGTTTCAGCAATACTGGCACTGTCCCTGACATTATATAATTTTACTGTTGGAAGAGAAGGTGATGAACTGCCACTGTTCACAGAAGGTGGTGAACTGCAAGATGCAGACGTAAGACGAAGCTGTTGTGGTGCCATTTTTGTACAAAATAACTGTTTATGTCTTGATGTCACAGCATGTTGTTTCAGAGCCTGAAAGCCTTTCTTTTCCACATTTATGACAGTATCACACACGACACAAAGCACTTCATGATCACTGGTTTTCTTTTTTTTTTCACTCAGACACCTGGGGATGATGCACCAATGAAGTAGGTTGTTGTAGAAGAAGATACGACAACTGGGAAGTCTGAAGTCACTCTCTCACAAGTGCCTGGAATGTAAATGTTTTCACTTGCAAAGATTACCAAATTCAAATTTGCACAAACACTTTTCCTACATTTTTTTTTTTTTACTTTCTCTCTCTCTTGCTCTGCTACCAAGTTATCCAAGTCAACTCAGAATGCAAAAAATGCAACTGGGAAGATTTCCAGTCCCTCTCTTACATCTATGAGTTTGGAAGCTTACAAAAAGCAAAGTTTAGGGGAATGAAAGCAGTAGAAGAAACGGAGAACCAACAAAAAGAATTGCTGGAACCAGCTAGGAAACCCGGGATTGCCACACCCGAACTCAAAGATCATGAGTCTCCTGGGTTAACTGTACATTTATTGACACAACCCACTGTAATATTAAAAATTCACAATTCTGCATATAACTCAGATGTTCAAAACAGTCTGTGGCTGTTGACACAATATCCATGGATAATCTAAAGATTACACAGTAATGTTGAAAAATGCCTACTATAAGTAACTTCTAACAAGAAAAAGTAACTAAAAGAAAAAAAAAGTGATTAAAGCTGACAAAATTACCAGTTGGCAGCACTGCTATTTTTATTGGTTAGTTACAATATTAATTTCTTAAAGGCATAGCGAAATGCCCACCTATGACTTGTAAATGCACTTACTGTTTTTATTATAACAAATTGTAATCTAAAAGATCACAGGGACATTCTTCCCTGAGATTGTATTAGGTTGAGCATAAACTCGGAAATGTAAACACAATACAATCTTACAATTTAACCTACTTATTTAAGTATCTGTTGGCGCTATCTTTGAAGTTTTATTGAAATGTATGGCCTTTACAGCGCCTAAAGGATACACGCTGTCATGTATTAAATGTTGCTATGCCGTGAAAGAAGTTACGGGAACGGTAGCCGTCGAGGCCTAAACTGAAGCTACCATCCCAGCATTCGCCTGGTGAGATTGAAAAAAAAAAACTCTGCGAAATCCTCAATGAGGATGGCCAATGAGAGCATGACGGTTTAAGCGCGTCCTCTCCCCGGTGCTTATCCAAAGTCACCGAACATAACCATCAGTTAGCTATTCTATCGTATTAAAATTTGATGACATACTATGAGGTTGGAGGAGTCGCCGTAGCTCTGGCGACAGCGCGTCTGACTACGAAGCGGATGGCCCGGTCCAAATCACGGCCAGGACGTTGGAGACTTTTCTTCAGTGCTCCCATGCTTGGCGTTCTCAGGTACCCTCAGCCTCCTATCAAACTGAGTACCAGTGTCCTTGGTATTCCTGGGTACCTTGGACGGTAAGGGCGGTCGAATGTGGGAC
This sequence comes from Lepisma saccharinum, assembly GCA_022664845.1. Taxonomy (NCBI): domain Eukaryota; kingdom Metazoa; phylum Arthropoda; class Insecta; order Zygentoma; family Lepismatidae; genus Lepisma; species Lepisma saccharinum. Next base: position 9,803 of record JAGDQP010018919.1, read on the forward strand.
TGACCTGTCCCATCACCTTATGCCGTACGTTAATACGTGGAGTTCGTCCACATCCCCACACGGCGCCTGCGTAATTCACAGGAAATACCTTTTTTTTCTATCAGGTTGGTAAGGCCTCAGCGAGCCGAGGTGAATAATGCACATCGCCAAACTGTACCAAAAATAATAAACTACCTACAAGGTGCATACCAGAAATCCGTACCGTTTTGCTCTCATTCCGAAAATGAGTTTTGCCTGTGAAGGAAAACTGTTTCTGTCACTGCTCTGAAGAAGAGAGTTTCCACAGTTTGTTTGGTCCAGAAGAAATGTTTCTGGATTGAAAAGGGGAATAACAGGTTCACCCATTGTGATCACAAATTTCAACATTAACCCATTAGTTGCACAATTCCTTGTCAAATAAACACTGGAATTTGTCAGGCGGGACTCTTCATTCAGCTGTCGAGGAACACGAAGACATTGGATAACTTGAAGTGTCCAATCAATTTTTTTTTTCAATAGTGTCACTAGAGACTCATGTATGTGGTTGCAGATATCCTCAACAGTTCGCCTTGTCCCCCATGACCAGGCCAGAATACGAGCGATGTTTTCTATAGTGGTGACAAGATTGAGAAGTCCAGACCACGGCTAATCTTCACGTGACTGCCGCCAGCCGAACCCACTCTCAAACCGTGCTGTGACCAAAAGCAGTGTCCCTGCAAACATCCCTCAAATAACGATGAATAACATGGCTTTTCATCACAATAAATTGCTCCGCCATAGTGAAATATGTCCTTTCCGGACAGTGTGATGATCAGCTTTTATTCACACAGATGGATGTAGAAACAAAAGTCAGTTAAAAGTCTGAAATTTTGTACAATTAGCCTATAAGTCTTCAGTTAATTCACATCTAAGAATATTTATCTATCACCGTATTTTTGAATAAGAGCAAAACGGTACGAATTAGCACACGTACTTGACTTCAGTTTGATCAGTTTTAAGGTCTTACAGTGAACGTTGAACACTGCATTCACAGGGATCCCACTCATTTGCCAAGATCAAATTCCCTGACTTTTCCAGGTCACTATTCAGAAATTTCCAGGTACCCCATTTTGTATATATATCATAATTCCATGGGAAAATAAAGATCATAGTTGCATGAAAATAAAGATACATCAAAATATTTCACTGTATTCTTTTCTTAAATTGCTTCATGGTTGGCACATTAGCCTCCAAGTAATTTCAAAAACGATCTAACATTAAATGCCTGCTGTAGCTAAATGAACTTCAAACAATAAGCGATCAAACTCCCTGACTTTTCCAGGACTATTTAGTGCTAAGCTGAATTCCCTGACTATTCCAGGTTTTCCAGGTGAGTGGGAACCCTGATTCAACAGACAACCATTTCGATTAAACATGGCATCACAAGCACAGGGAGAGAGCGGCCCGAAATCACTAGCATTCTAAAGAGAATTGCAAAAATCAAATTGCGGTACCCTTGATTCAAAGAGACAACGCAATTTGGCAAAATAAGAATACGACGTACACTCAGATTCATTGAAAATGCCCGATGGAAAAAAAATTGAGAGTCCAAAATTTGCGCAATCTGATAACACCAAACCAATACGTTGCAAGCACAAAATATGGATTGGTAATTTCAAAACTATGTAGAATACTGGTCAATCACCATATCGTGTAATTTTTCGGAATTACAAAGTGAACCCATCGGCCATTTTATATAAACCTGAGAGTACAATAATGGCAAACCACTAATACATTAAAGATAATAAATTTTACAATTTATCCTAGACTGCAGAAAAGCAAGAAAAAATTCAGCAAGAACATGACAACAAATAAAAGAAAATTTACATAAACAAAAATATTCAGATATATATACATATATATTTATTTTAACATGCACTGAAGTTCTAACATCTGCTACCCTTTTTCAGGAATGGAAGTTGAAAGAACGGTGAAAGTTGTTTTAAAAACACATCCATTTCTTAAGGTTAGGTGAAGAAAACGACAGCGCGGTCTGACTAATAGAAAGCTCCTGGTACAGAAGTGATTTAGTCATCATGTTGACGTTCACGTTCGAAAAACAGTGTGTTACTATTCCTTATCATCTTGCGTGGAATGACAAGCATCGAAATTCGTCGTTAGTTAAGCGAGACATGCGTTAATGGTGTAATGGTTATGAAGTATCCGTTCGTGGGCACGACAGTTCAAAGAAGGCCGAAGTCGTGTGAAAATAAATCGAAGGAGCCTTGGTCATGCACCAGCTGGTCAGACATGAGTGTGTAAGTGGAACAAATGGTTATGGGTACGGCCCATTGACCGTTGGAGGGACAAACTACACAGTCCACAGCCAGCATCTCCGTAGGATCTGTGCACACCATCCTGGACATGAAAATTTGGAACGTTTCTCGTTCCTCCAGAATGAGTTTAGCGAATTCTGATCGATAAACACAAGACTTCACGCATCGCAGCGTGTCAATGTTAGCACGTGATGACCGCATGAACCTTCATTCCACCAATTGTGACAATGGATTCTATTTTTCAAACAAACGATAATCGGTTCAATGGAAATACACCGACTTGCCACCATCGAAGAAATTTCGAGTTATCGCCAATGACGTGAAAATGAAGGTAGTCATGTTTGGGACATCGAAGGCGTAATCCTCACTCATTACGTTCTCGAGGACACCATAGTAACGGCTGCAACCTATCAAGATGTTTAGACACTGAAGTTTCTTCTATCATTGCAATAAAAATGGCTGCAATAGGTTGCAGCGGTGCACTTTCGTGAAGAAAGTACTCCTTATGCCTAAAGGACATAAAATAAATTAAAACAACACTCCTGCTCATTGTGCGGCCCCTTTTCAGCACCAACAAGAACTTATGCTCTTGTTGTCAAGTGGTGCCTTATGCTCCGTACTCACCTAAACACGCACCTAGTGAGTTTAGGCATTTTGCAACGCTTAAGGACATTCCGTGGGCTAATATTTTCAGGTCGTTCTGCTCTTATATCAACGTTGTGTAAAATGTGCATGTCTACATGGTGACTGTTGAAAAATGACGTCAGTTTCAGATTTATAGGGTGAGTACTTTTATTTTTCTTCAAACAAATTAGAAGACCTTGGAACTTTAATATACCTTGTACTGTACAAAAACCGAAAGATGCAATTGACAGTTCGCAAGTAGTGAAAACCGAGATGGCAAAAGAACTTACAGTAAAACTTCTTACATGAGGTTTTTGAATCTCAAACATAATTAAACAGAAAAATATTTATTTTTTTTAATATTACAACGAAAATAATGTAAAAATATGGATAAATACATTCTTCAATGGAAACCAACTAGAAAGGCTGTCAAAAATATCGATATACCGAAATTGGTAAGTGTCTGCACACAATCCTGAGTTTACTATTAATACTAATTGTATTCATTATTGAAGGACGAAACGAACTTTGGTCTGTGAACGTTAATTTATGTTTTCCTCTACTAAAATTTGAGTAATTGACGTAAAATGAAAAAGGCGGGAAACCCCACTTGGATTGAGCCTTAAATACTGTGCAAATGTAGATCTTGCGGGTGGGGTCAAATTTCTGATAATTTGTTTTGTAAATAAAAGTTATACTTTGACTAGCTACTTCTTTGCTGGATTTAATAAACCTGCGACTAAAAGTAATCCTACTGTTCAAAGCGAAAGGGCTATTTTGATCCTTTGCGTTAGAAATAAATTGAAACGGCAATCCTGTAGAATGAAATTAAAATGACTAGCAAATCTAAGCGCATCACAATGTTCAAACAGTCACATAGGCTTGTATGCAATATTATTATACCGGATACAAATATATTGGGGCTCGAGCCAAAACATTTTAAAATTTATCTGGCCGGGCCAAAAACTTCTAAAGCTTTCCGGGCGTAGGTACATTCGGGCTGGATTGAAAAATTCGGCCCGTGCAGGACGTCCCCTGAGTAGTTCCATACCAATCAATATCACTGTTTTTTCGATATTTTAATATTATTCGATATACTGATATAGTTCGGTATTTCAGTATTATCGGTATATTGATAATGGTTGGTATCCAAAATATACCGAAAGTCGGTATGAAAATCTCAATACCGAACACCTCTACCATCTAGTGTGAATCGAAGAGAGACTAATGAAATAAAAAGAAGAACTACCGAACAACTGAACATCAGCCATAGGAAATGTACTGATTTAAATGCAGTACGGCACTTATGTTATACAGCATTGTCATATCTCTCGAGATCTCTCTCGCAGTTGATTAAATGTTCACGCGCTCTTGCTCACTCACTATCCAAAATTACAACTCTATTAGAACTTTCCCAAAGTTTCTCTCCGTTTGGTAGCTAAAGTGTAAGGTCAAAAATAATACGGTGTAGTTCAGAATGGTACAGCCGACATACATCTTCATATTCTAGGCGACAGGCTCTGGTTCCGCATTTGTCAGTTCCATCTACTACAAAGAAGTTCTCATTTATACTGAAGAAAAAAAATCCAAGTTTTGCGAGAAGACGAATGGAATGCATTGATCTTCGAAATCTTCAAAGAAGCCAGGTAGGATGGATAAGTCTCCCATTAAGTGTAGGAGTGTTTCCCTCGTATGGTCGTGACGATAGACATCGGTGAACCCTGGAATACGTAACAAGTCCATGCGTACTATGTATTTGTGCTTTCTTCTTCTATGGGCAGTAGCTTTTTCGTTTCTTAATTGCAGGTTCGAGGATGCTTGGAGATAATTTTACTTTTTACCGCATCTCTCTGTGATACTTCAATCTCAAGCTATGAATTTCGTGTTTCTCCTACTCTTGCACTGTGTTCTACATCTAATGTGTAGGCAGCTTGCACAGCGTTGATGCCATTCTTGAAAATGAGATCTCCTCTGATGTTCATTTGTCTTCGACTTATAGGAACTTGCCGAAGACTCGGCTGTTTGGTTTTCTGTCATTGGGAGCGGTTTAGATAAGAAATGTATGGATTTTTCACTTGGAGAGATTTGCTTTTTCGTACATTTCTTATTTTTGTTGATTTTGGGTTGTAAAGATGTGCTAGTGAATATTTTTGTATTTTCTTCAATATATAGGTCTACTTGCGTCCGTACTAGTAGATTTTATTCGCTCATCTGTTGCTTGGAGGCGGCATCTTTATTATTTTAACTGATTTCCATTGCTTCAGTTGATTTTAATGAGTTTATTGTAGTAGTAAATTAAAACATTACGTTTTATTGAAAAAAAGAACAATGTGCAAAAATATTTAATTGAGGTATATTGAGCAGTGATGCATTTGGAAAGCAAGACGGTTATTAATGGTGTGAGCGATGGGATGAGTTTGGTTTCCATTTTACAAGTAACAATACTTGAGATCAAGATCATAGTGTACCATTATTATTGTTATGTGAGTTGAGACAGCCACACAAACGTACTTTAGCACTAACAGGGTTCTAACTGACTGGGAGAACCTGGAAAATTCATGGAATTCAACGCACAAGGAAAAAAAAGTCCGGAAACGTCAGGAAATTTCATGAAATGCGTCAAAAACCTGTACACACGGAATGCAAACTATATATTTTGGCTTCTCTGAACGTACTGTTTTAAACTTCCATTTCGCTACTGAAGGTATTTATTATGTAATAATAAGACGTGTGCATTATGATGTAGCCCAAAAGAATTAATTAGAACACCAACAGCATTTTTTTTAATTGCGTAATGACAGTAATTTTAAGCGTAGTTATTTATTTATTTTATCAATTCAGGTATTGGTGATCTACTGTATTTCAGTTTTTCGAAATAGTTCACTTTTAATGTAATTCCCATTTTTATATAGAAGTTCTTTCTACGTTTAGATATACTTAATGTCTGATAGTTTATAAAGAGAGATCAATTACAGTTACCTTGATTATCATAAACGAATTCCAATAATAAATTGTGAGTTCTAGTAGAAGTTGTTAATTGTTTATAAAAATATAAGATTTAACAAAAGTAAAATGTGTCTTAACTCCACCATCAGAGTCAGTAAATGTTCTTTGAAATCTAAACATGCTTGGCTCATGGGCGCCTGTAATCACACTATCACAGATGTGGTTCTAGAAAAAAATACATTTACGAAATAGCAGACAGTGTGTTTTGCGAAAGGATGCTCTAAACTTTTGTCTGCTGTATTACTTTCACAAAGTAGTCCAGGTAAGAGCGTCGGAAGTTTCTCTTACTTTTTTTTTTTTTTTTTTTTTTTTTATTAAGAATTTGCTTTACTTTTTGAACAATTCACTACTAGTACTGCAATAATATGGAAGGTTACCTGAGTGTCTGTCTCATTTTACATTTAAGAATAATTTGAAATGCTACTTTAATGGTTACAGTCAGGGTTAAAAAAAATAAGATTTTTAAAAAAATCGTTTTTTTTTTTAAATTTAAATCGACTATATTTATTTAAATCATTTCTTTTTTAATGTAAATAACTTCGTTACGCTGAAAAAGCTTCTAATTTAGTTTTCTTTTTCAAATACCTTAACCAGCAAACACTAAAGTGAAATTCACAAATATGTGATGGACCTTACGCTTCGCAAGGAAAGATAGCCATGGAGTATTTACATTATAATTCATGCAGCTAAACCCTAAATCGTCCCACTCAATCTCTCAGATCTCTTTGATGCTTTTTATCTACAAGTATATGCAAAATAAAAGAGACACGTATTTTTTAGTTTTCCCGAAAAAAAAAAAAAATCTGAAGTTATAGGTAATTGCCAAGGTCATCTCCTGGCATCAAATATAAGAATGTATTCTTTCGATGAATGAATCATTACTGTTGAGTAGCTACGTTCCCAAGGAATTAATTTACAATATTGCCAAATTTAATCCGATTTTTTATAATTTTCAACTCTGGTCCTATTAGTCATATTGAGATGCGGTTTCTTACATATGATAGATATTACCGAGTTCTATAACGATCTTATTTTAGTTTTCACCTGAACTGAGTAGTTTGGGCCCTGCGGGACTCTCAATTGTTGAAAAACTGCCGAAGAGCTATTTTTGTACGCCATATTCTAGGAAACCCCATTTAAAACTTTTCGTGTAGAAGCAGAAACACCTGGAATTTAATGTTCCTTTTCTTCGGCCCGGCCCTAGATGTGCTGTTTGCACCACTAAAAATCTGTAACGGTCTTTTATTTGTGCAGTTATACAATTATTTTTTGTCATTATGATTCAATTTCTTATCGATAGTTAACAAGTGAATGTTTTAGTGATTTGAAAAGTTAAATATATTCTATATACAAGCTGGTTCTCAGATCGAGATAGATCGGGGGAGGGGGGAATTTCAACTCAGGAACTACTAGGTCTAGGAAGGTGGCTGAGCTGTCGTTGAGAAGGGGTCGCCGCAGTGTTTCAACGAAACTAATTTTCCAAATAGGGTGCTCGCTCCTGAAGTCTGGCGGTAGCATATATACACAATTCTATGACTGGGCTCTGCCTCATTTATTATCATTTCGCTGCTTTTTTATCCTTATTACTCCTATTCCTTCCATGTTTTAATTACATTAGAACTTCATCTTACCGCTGTCATGATAAATTCATTTATTACATATTCGAGCATTTGCATAGGAATGACTGATCCAATTACAAACTTCGCAAGAGTATGTAAGGGTCAGTTCTACAATCCACCGCTAAACTTCTAGTCAGCGCAAGTTGAGGCCAACTCTCATTGGCCAAAATCAGACTAGGTCTCAACTTAGCGCTGACTAGAAGTTGTAGAACTGACCCTACGAAAGTAACCTTAACCGTATTAGAATGTCTAAATTGTAAAGAGACGCACATATTGGAGCATTCTTCCCCGATTTTGCTTTTTCTCAACTCTTTTCTCATCGATTTACAGAAAAGGTTCTTCTTAGTGAATAAAGACGGGCAGGACTTAGTATTCAGGTACTATTCCGGCATTTGCCTAGTGAGACAAGACCTGAGTCACGATGGGCGTTTGCTTGGATCTTCAATGTTGACGCTGAATGCTGTGATTTTATTTATCGTTTCATGTTCTTCACAGCTCTCCGTTTAGCTGCCTGCACAACTAACTACACAAATATCCTTGTATAACGCTGTTGTTGTCACTGAAAAACGCTTAAAGGAATATACTGAACAAAAAACAGGATTACCTTCAATTTTTTCGTTCTTAATAGTGAAGAGATACGGTAAGTGGTTCAAAAGCAGGGTTGGAAAATTCAACTATGAATACTATTCAAGTCTGCAAATGAAAACAAATATACCACCACTACCAAACAAATAAAAAATAAAATGAATAACAGGCGATGATGACCATAAAGTAAACCAGTTAAAATGTTAGGTACCGGTTCTTATTTAGCTGAGCCTTAAAAACATTAAAATCACAATCTCAAAAATTTTTATGAACTCAGAAATCAGAGAAAACTAGGGAAACCCCAAATATCGCACAGCATGTTAGGAACGATTTAGGAGATAGCTACAAACACCTCCAAGAAGGATATTACTATGGATCATAAATAACACCACCG
>JAGDQP010018919.1:24817-35725 GCA_022664845.1 Lepisma saccharinum
TCACTGTGATCGCCACTGTATTTTATTCACAGCAGCTCCCCAACTGTCCTCACGATGCTGGGTCAACACCGAAATTTTTTGAGCCCCCACCGGGAATCGAACCCGGGACCGCTCGCACTGAAGTCGAGCGCGCTACCGACTAGGCTAAGCAGGAGCTCATATATATATATATATAAGCTGTAGTGGTTATATACTAGGAGTAAAGGGAACAAATGTTTTTAAAACATCATTATTTTCGTTGAGACGTTTTACTGCCAAAAAATCATGTCATAAACTGGGTAGTTAAGCTAAGCTAAAAATTAATTACGAAATAATCGCGTATCTACGTAAATTAATATAACGCTCACCTTAACTCGAATTTATTTATGATCTTTAGGCACGAAAAGCATCAATAGGGAGGTGTTGGAAGTTAATCGGCCAAGGACCTAGTTTTGTAGATACCATCCCGACATTTGCCTCATGTGACTGAAGGAAAACCTGGAAAAACCTCAGAGAGGATAGGCGGCCGCTAGGGTCGTTCCCAGGACCTTCCGAATGCTAAGCCAACGCTCTACTAACTAAGGTACGGCCGCTCGGTGACACTCACCCTAACAGTGTGGAAAGTCCTCAAACATTTATGTTATCGACGAATGGCGGCTATGTATTTCGAAGCTATCCGTTTCTTCGCGTCGCGAATAAATGTAACATCTGTGATTCTGTTGTTTTTATGCTTGTATCTAATGAATAAAACATATTTGATGTGTGTGTGTTATTTATTAACTTAAAACCACTTAATCGCAACCATTACTTCTTACTTCTGAAAAGGAAAATATTAAAGCTTATCTTATTGAAGAGAACCTTTGCTTGGTTTGTGTGACGGGTGTGGCAGCATGCAATACATTCAACTAAACTTAGATAATTCATAAATTACTTTACTTGAACCGCAAAATGAAGGCTGGTTATGTAGAACTGGTGTTTCTACTTGATTCACACTTTAGAAGACAGTGGAACATTAGACGGCTGACAAAAAACAAAAGCTAAAAACTTTCACCTCTAAAGGCAAAATCACAATCCCACCTATACGTGTTTTTATTTGTAAATTAGGTATATAGTTTTTCTAGTTACTACGGGAAAAAGTATTATTCACACCCTCACTTGCACTGGATATTTGACAATTAATCTAAATTTTAGACCTCAGGCTCACTTTTATACGGCATGGCCAGAAATTAAAAAGCAAGAATTTATGATATTTGAACATTTTTCTGTTTTATCATTTTATTTCAGGTTGGGTAAAGTTAATTGAGTTGTACGATGAACAGTACATTCAAAAAAAAAATATCTTTAATAATGATTAGATTATTCGACCACGTTCAGCAGACTCCGCGGAAAATGACTACACAGTCTAGCATCCGGGTGAATATCTTAAGTTCATCCGAAAACTGTAAGTACAATCCTTGGACGTTGGAAAATGTTCAAACTTCTTAAACTCGCACAACCTGGCGACACTATAAACATGGGGTAGGTGATGTTTGGGTGCGGATTATTTGTATTATATCATGTTTAAAGTAAAGGATTACGTGTTCCGTCTTTTATGTACGAAATTAAAGGTTTATGACTGTGCTTTACTAGTGTGTTTATGTATATTGTATGTTTTAATTATGTACAACGTAAACTACTTTTATTTAAAATCTGACGTTAATATATCGAGCAATTTATTTTAATGTTTGTATAGCTCGAGACTAGCAATTGAACTCAATATTAGATAATACATTTACTATATTGTAGGTGAGAGGTGGCGATTTTTGTTTGATATGTTATTTGTACACTATTTAGTTTTGTTATATCATTTTGTTCTGAACTGCTTAAGCACTGATTAATGACTGAACTTCGAGTTTTATATGTTAATCACTTACGTAAAACTAAATTTGTGTGGCATTTTAAAAACTTTTTTGTTACTTCACTTTTAAAGTATATTACTGATTCACTGGCCACACAACAATATTAAATTTAAAGTAGTTAACTTCTATAAATGTACGCTTGGCCACGCAAATTTACCTTTCTGGTATAGAATTTTTGTTTATTTAATGTTTTAATTTTGCTACAATTAATTTATTTTATGATATAGCACTGATACAATTTTAACCTAACAGTTTTGGTACGTACTTTATTGTTTTTTTCTTTTGTTTTTTCAAATATGCTTTTGTGCCAACAACCGCAGTTTGCTTTTGTTTGCCAGGATTTTGTTTGTTTGTTTATTTCACAGTATGCATAAAACCGTTGACTTTTATTGCAATTATTAAACTTTACAACAGCCAATTGTTATTGTTTATTTTAATACATAATATTTAGTTACGTGCTAATTAATATACACACTCTTGCCAGAATATACATATTGTGAGATTTTGTATTATACGAGTAAGTCAATAAGAGTGCTTACTGAATGCTATTACGTTAGCCAAACTCTTCGCTTCCAGGAGATTCTCAAGGTTAATAAACAGCGTAAAAAAATTAAAGTTTCGCTTCGCCAAGCGTAAGTAGTCATATAAACAACTCGCAACCAAACGTGCTGCCCCGTAACAATATTACGATACATGCGAATCATTAATTTTAAGTTAACGTAGTATGGTGGTTCAGTTAATTTTTATTTATTTATTATATAGTTTCAGATACAGCTGGCGTTGCCATTTTACACAGAAACGAAATAACATTACTACAAACTAAATAACATGAAATTAAATTTTAAACAACACATAACACAGCAATTGATATCACTAACATGACGATTATAATACACATTTGTATTTAGCGTTCGATGGAAAGTGTTTTTAGATACGAAAATATCGATATTTGAATCGAGATTATTATACATAGTTACTAGTCTGTGGAATAAGGAGCGCTGCAGTATACTTAGCCTAGGCGTGGTACAATGAAGGAGGTTATTATTTCTGGTTATTCGTAAGGGAACACGGAAGTAAAATTTAGATATTAACCGTCCAGTTCTAAGATTCCCGTTAAGTATCTTGTATAAGTACATCAAATCTGCCAGCTTGCGACGAGAAGAGGGAACGTGGAGACGAAGAACGGATAATAACTCGGGTTTACTTAAGCTACGTACTGATGGTATTCTTCTTTTGACTATAGCAAGTTCAGAACAGAATCAATATGAGATAGATTAGAAATACTAGCCATGTTAAATATGCAAATCCTCGTACTTTTAAAAAAGTTTGCAATACAATTTTCTATGGATCTGATTCTACTTTGTTAAATTCCTAGATTGAATTAAGCTGAGCTCTCAGCTGTGTCTTACACGTACAAAACTGTCATCCTTAAGATATCAGATGCTTTCTTAATAATAATAAAAACTATCTGAGAGGCACGTTTTATCTCATCGAAATGGTACAAAGATCAGGTCTCCTGGACTATTAGTCCCTAAGAATTTCTCTAGCGGGCAGTTTTCGTGCGCTGTAGTGTAATACCTCCGGTCGCTAGCCCTGAAACACTAAAATCACAGGTGTAGAATACTGTGACCCTTATGTATACGCAAGGCTCCCACCAAGAATGCAAACTAAAATTAGTCGAAATGGTGACCAAATTGTTTAAAGAGAAAGTGACCTTGCCAGTGCCACTTCTGGTGTATTTACATACATTTTATACCAATACATTGATTTGCATGTAACTGTGAAGTGAGTAACAAAGTTACCGATTTACGGCAATCAACATTAGCAAGTATGCTGCTAAGTAACACACAAGTTATTTTTTAATGAATATCCCCAACCAAGATAAGGCTGGTTAAGATTGCAGCTGTAATATTTTATTTGTTGCGATAAATGCAATAAATAAATTAAAAAAAAAACCTGCCTGCTTTATACTGAATGTCGTTTATCTGGAACGGGTCCGATCCCAAGTCCGGATAAATGAGATTTTAGTTCTTAGAACATTACGTTGTTCACAGCTCTCACTCACTGCTAGGAACATTAAATTCGATGCTGTGATGACTTATGTTACAGGATCATAAGATGATACTTGGAGAAGCTATTTTAGAATACATGCGTCGAGACTGAGGCTACTAGAATTAAATAAGGACTGACCAAGGCTGAATTTGTTCCAATAATTTGTAAAGTACATTCAAAATGGATTTGGTTAGCATGAGTTTGGACGGAAGGAGCACAATTTACACAACAGACGACGCGAGACAAAATTACAAAATGTTACTTCCGCTTTGGTCAGCTCCCATTTAATTCCAGTAGCCTCAGTTTCGACGCAGGAACAAGTACAGTTTAACGTGTATACGGTTCACAGTTCTTATTCACTATTCCAAGTAGCAATGAATGGAATCTGTGACAAGTGATGCCACAGATTCTGATCACCAATACTTGAAGCAGTGAGTCGAAACTGTTGAAAAGCACTAATTCTGATTATTAACCGAATAATCACACTTTAATTGGTAATTTAAATGGTGCACAAGAAGTTTAAAAGTAACATAAACTAACTTAAAGTTAATGTAAAGCAACGATCAACAACAAAAGATGGCAGTACTACCTCTGTATATGTCTAATGTATTCTTATCGTTGCATAAAATTTCAATGCTGCTCCTACAAATTGAAGCCTAGAGAGTTCTAACTTTCAGGAAAGAAAGCTCATAACCAATCAAGAGTTCGATCAATGCTGATTTTTTTCGTTTTTGTTTACTGTTGAAAGAGCTTCATTGTTATTCACAACAATCATCACGCTCTTTCAACAATAAACAAAAAAGAAAATTAAAAATCTGCATTGATCGAACTCTTGAATTAGTTATGAACTTTCTTCCCTGAAAGTTAGACTTCTCTAGGTTTTAATTTATAGAAGCAGCATTAAAATTTTATGCAACGATAAAAATGCATTAGAAATATACGGAGATTATTGCTTTACATTAAACTTGAGAGCCCTTCGTATCAACGCCGTGTGTGTTTAAAATAATAAAATTAATTATATGGCTTACGGTAACAGCACTATGGCTTACGCCCGTCTCGGTGAGTGAGTGAGAGAGAGAGAGTGTGTGTGAAATATTGGAAAGCGCCGCAATAATACTTGTAAATAAATGTGTATCAAATAACAGACATTGTTTATTTTAGCTGAGAAATTAGAATTCCCATAATTGATGACGTCATACGTCTACGCAATTACGGGAATTCTAATTTCTTAGCTAAAATAAACAATGCAAAAAAAAAAAATCAGAGTTCAATTGATACACATTCACATGTCTTATTGGAGCAATTTTTCAAAATTTCCTTATCGATTGTAATTTGTCCAGTGTCTTTAAAAATATGAAAACTCTCACACGTACAAGCAGGATATACGAAGGCCTCGTAACGTAACAGTCAACTATGCAAAATATAAAATTGTTGATTTGATCTTAAAATAGTAAAAGCAACAAATAAATCGTTAAAAAATGTTCAATTTTTATCAAGTGAGAGTAGTATTGGTTGATACCAGAAAGATTAGTCATGCATGAATAACGAATCATGGAAAATCAAACATTGTAGCAGGTAGTAAAGATTACATTAAATTCAGTCAATTACCCTTTAATAGACATCACTTATATTCATCCGCTATTCGACTGTGTGAAGTGCCTTCAAATCTCGTAGACTAGGATGAGAATTGCTAATTGTAACAACTTGATCTTTTTCCAGGACCACGATCTTTTTCTATTTTAGACTGAAAAGCCGTCTTGTTGAGAGAAAATAGTTTTCTCACACACTCGTCAATGGAATCTTCACTGTTGCTTAGAGGAAGTACCACACTTTTGACAGGAAATATGAGTTTTCAGTGGGCCACTGTCGAAGGGAAACGAATCTTTACTTCCTCCAGAATTTTATGATTAAATTTAGTAACCACCACATTTTAATTCGTCATTTGGCTTTAGCATACGCCGGGAGTGACTCTTCCGAACGAAATAAGTCACAGGTTCATGAATCGGAATCATGGTAACGTTACGTTGTAATGAACATGTATATTCCATTCAACGTTGATGTTTTCCTACAAAATGAATGGACAATATGTCGAGTGAGCGATAGCAAACGAAGACGTGTTAGACAGACAGGTTGGATATTTTTTTTCTCTTTTCCATTATATGTTATGCACATCACCTTTAACAGACACCACCTGTGACTGCTCAATTTATGGTTCCAAATGGAACGCCCGAAGTATACTAGAGAGAAGCCCGACACTTTAACTTAAATCCAGCCTAGCCACTCTCAACAGTGTAAATATTACAAAACACCCCTAACTGGACAGCAAAAACAATATTGTTTAAGTATTTAAATAACTTCTTGCGACACCTTGCGTACATATGTCTTTAACAAAAATCAAAACTTCAGACTACAGACGTCGATGAGACATTGTGTTGTGTGTGTTTAGTACGCGACTTAAATATTAAATTGTGTTTCAAGCATCGGGAAGCGTAATTTTCATTTTTGTTAAAAATATAGTTTGTGTTTTTGTCGAATTAATAAATTGAAAACAACAGTCCAATACTGAACTAATTGTTGGTTTATAAACTAACGAATTAAATTAACTGCTACCTATTTTTTTTAAATATTTAAATTTATAATATTTAACAATTATTCTTTACCTGTTTCATATCAACATTAATTAAACGAATGGGTAAGATTTACTTTATCTACTACGAAGAAAGTAAAATTTACTGGATAAAAATAATAGTAAGGTGTGTAGGAGTGTTAAATCGCAAATTAGAATTTGTCTTCGTGTCAACAAAAAGTGTAATAAGGGTGAACGATGTCGATATACGTGCGGCGTGGATTGGGAGTAACTGATTGTGTAGTTAATTTCAAAACGCGTATATAACCTAACCCACTGTAACTTGTAAACAGTAAAAGACGAAAGCTATTAAAAAAAAAAAAAAAAAGCGACGTCATTAGTATTCCACCGCGTGCCACCATATCAACCGGAGTCGGTATTTTACGAATTATTATAGCGTGGTCTCCGTAACAGGTTTTCTATTACTACCTTCTGGATTGTGCGTATGGGAAGTGCCAGGGAGAATTATTTTTTAAAAACGAGTTGTATAGAGTGTATCATATTGGTTAGTAGCTGGCATTCAAGTTTGTAGTAGAAAAAGTAAATTTTATCCGAATGAATCCCTTGTCAACAGAAACAGGTGCTATGAAACAATCAAATGAACCGTCTACGCGATAAATTATAATAGAACCCATTTCTCGAAGGCTCTTGTTTACACAGAAATCTAACGAGTTAGAAAATGTCGATATCATGACTATCACATTAAAAAAAAAAAGACGAAACGTCCGCTATCATGACTGAATTTAAATCGTATTCTTCCAGCTCATTCTTTCCTCGAGAAATATCAACATTAAATAGAATTCAACGGTAATGATGAGCAAGTGCTAACTTGTCGTCTATGAAACATTTCCTAAGTCTCGTGGATATTTGAAAGTTTCACTCCTATGGCGATGTAAATCTATAAAACTAAGGAAATTACAATTCACAAATTAAAATGCTTACCACTTCGCAAACTTCACTCTGGAATAGTAAATTAATTTCATTCACAGGTTCACAGCTTTTTGAAATTCCCTGCACTGGTTCGTGTACGTTTACTTTACCGAACACCACGTGACCACTGTATGAAATCAAAAACACCGTTGATTTCCTGCTTGCATGCACTGGTTTAAAAAAAAATACGAACGTCTCACCGGAGTAATTATATCTAGTACGGAACACAGAAAGTGAGTCATAAGAAAATTATAACCTAATAAGAATCCTTCTCAAGTCGCAAATTTAGTTGTTTTCATTGAATGTTCACCAAGCATGTATTAATAATGTTGGAAATCGAGAAAACAAACAGAAGAGAGCATTTATGGAAAAAGGTTAACCCCAGCTGATCACTAACCAGACTTCACTGGCTCGTCATTGATGTCAGTGAATCAAGGCTTCGTTAATGACGCAAATAGTAACTAATCATGCAAAAACAAGCTAAACTGAGCATTTAGGGCCATATGCACAGTCAGACCCGCAGCTGCCCCGTGGGTGCCTCGTCCCCGCGGTCTGCCGAAGGGATCACTTTGTGTTGCTATTGCATAGTGCTTTACGACGGAATCCCGCGGTGACGGTTGAGCCGCGGGCTTGTTAAGTAAAATAAGCCTGCAGCGAGGCTAGAAAAATAATGGAAAAAGTAGACGATCACGTTGCGTTCGATAGTTTTGTCATTTATTTGATTGTTTCTAGCGAGAAGAGAAGCTGTAACCGAATCCAACGGTGCACCGTCGAGTGTACTATTTGCATCATCCCGTTGTACCCTGTTTAGCGCCGTTGTCCGATTTCAAACGGTAGATGGCACTACTTTAATAACATTTGAAACCTAACGGACGCAAGGTACATGTATGAATGTTGAAGGTCTTATTCCGAAGAAATGGGAATTGAATTGAATTTTTATTTAAGGCTTTTTGGCAACTACGGCTCAGGCCGAAGAAAGTAAAATGTTAAACAGAAAGTTATCAACAAATGTTATAACTACATTGCAACAATTTACTAAATGCAGATCGTGAGAAAATAATAAATTTCCTCGAAGAATGATATCTGAAAATATGCAGCATCTTAGTGGATTTCTACAAAGGCAAATAGGTGGGGCTGGGAATAGTACGTAGATTTTTTCAGGATCAATTTTAACAGTAAAAATTTTAAAGTTATACTCAAAATTTTGGAGGGGGTGACCCCTCTATCGGGGTATGAGAAAGGGTAGAACCCTATGTGACATATCAAATCAAGGCACTTCTGTTGTTGCGGTTTGAAAATCTTAATGTAGTAAAACGATAAAAAAAATTGGTTATGCAAACCTGCACATAGAAACACAAGTGACGTGAAAGTAGATATTCTAGGACAGCAATTCAAACAGATATCTGCATTCGGTAAGTCCGGGGTTGATATCTATGGCCTGCCTGAAGTTTTTCCGTGTTTTGTTGTTGTACCAGGTAAATACGGGGATTATACTTTGAAACTAGGTCACCTGTGGTCGACTCCCTCACCTATCACTCAGATATCTGGAGACTCTAAAAATTTAAATTATCAGGTAGCAAGTCATGGTCACATCTCTAGGTGTTTCCTTGCTGCTGTGTAGAAAACCCCTAAGCATAGCGCTAAAATATCTCGTGATACTACTATTGCAGAATGTACTAAGCTAGTCTCTGGACTTTTTATTTCTGTAAGAACTATGGTAGCCGACTGCTCCAATACAATCTTGTACTCAGGTTAGGTAAATTTACTTTCGAAACAGTAAATAAAGTTTTTTTTGTACTCCCATCTGCGACCTTGTACATGTAAACTTTATTCCATAGTGCTGTTACCGCCCATACAATTCATTTTATCTTTATGTAAACTTTATTGATACGATGGTGGACCATTTATCGTAACTCCGGAACTTTTTCACTTAGTTTCTTTTCTTGTTGTTTAAATTTCTCCCTTTAGGGTAACAGGTTAATTTAATCTAGTTTTCATTAATCTTGATTACACTAGGTTAGGAAAACTTTGATTGAAGCGTGCTTACCCTAAAGTAGATTTGTTCCCATGAGAATAAAGCATAAGTGGAATTAATATTCCGAGAGTACTCGGTTAGATTTTTTGTTATTTTCAACGTTATCAAATTTAATATAACCTGAAGAGAAGCTGATAAGCTCTACACGAGCGGATCATCCATTTACTCCTAAACCTAGTACTTTCCTTTTCTTATGTGTCTACATACTATTGTTGGCATGAGGTTTATATTAATTCGTAAATTTATCGACATGTTTTTTCTACCGTGTACAAAATCCAATAATACCGTTTCTCATTAGGTACGACAACGCCAAGAACGTGATGCAACCT
Organism: Lepisma saccharinum; assembly: GCA_022664845.1. Lineage (NCBI taxonomy): Eukaryota > Metazoa > Arthropoda > Insecta > Zygentoma > Lepismatidae > Lepisma > Lepisma saccharinum. The sequence continues at coordinate 34,667 of JAGDQP010018919.1, forward strand.
TCACATAACAAAAGTAATTTGTTTGGGGGTGTACTCGATTATAATCACTGCACGATCCTATTATTCTTAACTTTTTCATACAATCTCATTCATGTCTTTCATATGCTGGCTTGAGACTCAACACGCTACGTTAAAGCAAGGTTAGGCTAGATTGCATCAAATACGAAAAAGTTAAAAAAGTACAAGGGCCCTGAAGTGTTTACAATAGAGCAGCTCCGTGATAGGTTACATTACCTGGTCCGCACTATACATAACATTACATTCTTTTAATTCATGTGTACAAAGTTACACATGGGTAATTAACAAAGGTTAAGTTGCTTGCGTAAGGGGTAAATGTATCCCTATTATTTAGGATAAACTTTAGTTTTGGGACCCCAGGTTCCGCCAGCTATTAAGACATATGTACGGTCTCTACGTCATTCCCTTCCAAATAATTTAAACTGACATTTCTATAGAACCTAATGACAACCAGGAATTTATAAAGTATTAGGAAAATTATGTCTCATTATTATTTCGTTAAATACGCACTCTAGTTTATCCACTGATGCGGAACTATATGAATGCTTTGTATGGTGCGTATTTATGCTTCAAAATCTCGGACTACAGTGTCGAAAGAGCAAAGACAGGTTAGAGAAATGCAATGTGAGATATTTTTATTACACGCTATGCACATTGTCTTTAACACTCCAACGTACTTTCCACACTCTTTGCAAACATTACATTTCTCCTGTAAATTTTATACATTTAGGGCCCCCAAAGTAAAATTTGTTCATTATTTCTAATGAAACTGATCTGAAATCAGTTATGTATAGCGTGGGCCACAAATCACCGTAAGTCATAACAACTGGTTTCCACAAACGATTGCATTTATTAGCGGAAATTTATCGAACTATTAAGAAAAGTTGATTAACTTTAAAAAAAACTAAAACACACATATATTTAATGGTCGCCCTTGCTGCTACACCCCCCCCGTGACGCAGTAGTGTGAAGATTAGAACCATGTGGCAGCAATGTGTTGTAGCTTTAGTGTGTTCAACAAAATTAGAACCACACCCCAGG
>JAGDQP010018920.1:12162-35722 GCA_022664845.1 Lepisma saccharinum
ATATATATATATATATTCCAGTGAGGTTATAATAATCAAATTAGACGCATAACTTGTTGCATTGAGGGCAGGAGAAACAAGAAGATTGCTCAAACTTTCTCACAGCTACGAAGCATCTATATCAGGTAACAATCAGGTACCATTCTATATAAGACTCACTTCCTCAGCCCATTATTAGACACTTCATACATCGAGAAGTCGAAGTTCTACCTTGTTTTTGAAAACATAAGTCAAATGTTATATTACTCAAGATCTGCACAAAGAGACCTCCCAAGCTAACAAAAGTTTTACTCAAATTGACTGTATACACTATATGCGTATTTCTACAAAACTATTACCGTCAGTGGGGTTTACTTTGGGGACGGGGCGAACTAACACATCAAGGTTTGACAAGTGCTACTGGTTGTTCTGTGACTGATACATACATACATACATACTACTACTACTACTACTAATAATAATAATAATAATAATAAAGATGAAAGGAAATAAAGTGGAGAATAAAGAGAAATTAATAAATAAAGAGAGGAGGAAGAAGGAAGGAGAGGATGGAAGAAGCAAGTACAGAAGAAGAACTGCGCTGCAGGGTTACATGCAGTGAAGGTCGAGTTCAGTGTTCAAATTGTTATAAATTACTGTTATGGTTTGCTATCTAATAAGATTAGCAAATGTATTCATTGCATATATAAAGTAAAGCACCATGAAATAGGAGAACAGCAAATTGAGTATATTCCAAATATAAGGGATGACCTTCACTAAAGTTAACCCATAGATCATAACTAAATATCACTAGCACTGTATGTATGGAATAAAAGTATAGTAAAATCGAATTGAATAACGAAAGATATTGTCATCTATTTATTTCAACAAAATAAATAATATTAAAATAATAACCACTGGCGTGATAGACCGATAGGTCCTGAGTCTGCCCCAATGCCATCGGTCCGCCTGCATTGATGGAACTGCGTCCACCTGAGTAACCGATGTGTCCATGGTCAACATGCGCGCCACCTGACCGCTTACAAACGTATCAGAGGTTTTCTAGACCGAGTGTGGTGGCCGTCACGTCTTTATTCACGTGACTCCCCAGTTTGCCTCACGACGCTTGGTGGATGTTGAAAAGTGAGACTCCAGCCGGAAATTGAACCCGAGGCCACGCGGACATGTTTCGACAAAATTGTAACTTAAATCCAAATACATTTGATATGCAGGCACATGCCGAATTACTTGGACAATCTTTCGGATAGAGCAATTGTCAGTCCACAGGAAGCTGAACTCATCTTAACTTCGACGAAAAAAAAAAGTAGCATCTTCATACAACTTATTGAGCAGTAACTTCGGACAGTACCTTCATTAATATTATGTCCTCTCATCATCAGAGAATCTTCGTAATTCCTGAACTATCCTAAAAACTCTGAATCTTCACGCTTATCTGCTGGTTTCATGATGACCTCGTTGTGTGGATGAAAATAGCTTCCAAGCTTTCGAGTCTGCGTCAGGTCCATTTTCAAGGAACGAGGTTTAGGCATAAATAAAAGATAAAACAGAGAAATGGAGATGGCTATTAATCCGCTCCCACCCTAGCATCGTCAACTTTCCATCGCCTTCGTAATCCAGTGTTGCCAATTTGTGATGGAGGAAAAATCAACGCTGTTTAGCTTATTTTCTGTATTACTTCTCGGAATAAAATCTTTTAAAAAAAGTAACCCATCCAATCTTTATTGAGATTTTTGCAAAGTAGAGACCAGATTTGTTCCCTTGTCCACGCTAATAAATAAAATTTGGTTCCATAGACGTGGTGGAAATGTCTCCCTCCTTACCGCTTGACCGTGTAATATCCTGCACCCAAAAGATGTTACAGAGCAAAAGACTCTCCGAATTTGAAATAAACGCTTGTAAGAAAGAGAAAAATTCTTTCTTACTGGAATTTATAAAACACAAATTAAGAGAAGATAGATTCAGTGTAAATGAGGATCTTGTTTTCCCTTTAGAAAGATTGAATAATTTGTATTTCTGTATTTTGTTTTAAAGTTAATTTTTTATGAGAGGTTTTTTTTTTTTAACTGGAGATGGTATATATGTTTTTGAATAAGAAAGCTTGGTTGCGCGCTTGTTGCTTCGCGCAGCTTTCGTGTTTTTTCCTTCCCCGGCTGATCTAGTTTTCGAGGAAAACAGAGCGTCGGTAGCCACTGTCCAGGCCAGATGTAATTTTCACGCATCTCTTCATCGCCCGCAATGGCGGGCGAAAATTCTCTTTTGGATGAGAGATAAGGTCCATTGGTCAGAACACGGTAGGTGGATCTGAATTACAATGTGGATTCAGAATTGATTACCACGATTTCACAGATAAGACTTTCGAGATGTAGTTTTTTTTATTATTTGTGAGAATTTTCTTTTTTTAAATTGAATTTTTGTTTAAAGAATTCAGAGTACGTCAAAGCTGTAACGGAAATTATATTTTCTGTTTGTTAGGGAAATGCTACATACTGGCTAGACGTTAAATTAAAAGTGGGTTCCATGATTTAATTTTTCATAGGAATAATAGTGGAATATGTTCTTTGCATATTGTTTTTTATTTTTGAGGTGTACTGGATAAATGGGTTATTTCTGGTGCATGTAAAATTCATCTTGGGGAGATGAAGGTGGTATCTAATTTTAACGAAGCATGACGGAAACGGAGGTATCTAATTTAAGGTAGCATGACGGGTACTGGGTTCTTACCTGGGCGCATGTTGGCAATTTCCTTCTCGGGGAGAAGGAAAGGAAAAATTGGGATAAAATGCATGATTACGGGATGAACGATGGAATCTGGAAGTGTATTAATTTTTGTTATTTTTCTTTCATGATGTAGAGATGGGTTGGTATTACGGTTGCTGCACGGAATTAGAGAGGGTGTTGGAATAATTTTTTTAAGACACTTGGGAATTTTTACTGGTCTATCTGGAGTAGATAGTACGTAGTTAGAAATTTGAGATTATTATCTATACGGTTTAATTTTTGTTACTTGGTTTTGGGTGGAGCTCTAAGAATAGATTTTGTTAAGGAAATACTGTAGATGGTGGATATTGGGCGGTAGCCCATGAAAGGTACATTGTGACAAGAAACCCAACTTGATTAATTTTATAAAATTACTGGAAATGTACTGGTAAAAGGAACCACGTAGGGCCAGAATTTTATTTATAGAGAATTGAGAAAATCGAGTTGAAATCTGAGAAGATATTAGATTTTTTGGAAGTCACTAAATGTTTTTTTTTTCTACGAGGTATTTGCCTTAATGTTGCAGAAATAGATCCATCCTAACTTAGTAAAATTAATTAGTATTGATCTGATAAGTAAAAAATAGTTGGTCCGATTAGTTCAATCAGGCTGAATTTAGAATATCTGTGATCCCTCGTCAATCTTAAGACCACTCGGGAAATAAGAATTTTTGATATTCATATTATTATTGAACGCACCGTGTACTACATTCCTGACCGCCAACAGTTGTATCGCTACAAATGCTCTATTTTCCTGCTTTCTGAATTATGATAAATTAAAAAATGAAATTTGAATGGTAATATTTATCAAGGAAGTAAATATCGAAAGATCAGTGATTATCAGATCTTCTTCATGTTTTATTATTGTGAATAACCTCCTTTGTCGAAGAACCATCTCAAATGATCTATGGAACTTGTTTGTATATACGTGTATATAATTAATTGTATGTTTATTCGTTCGTATAGAATTAGTACAATAAAGATAGATAATTACTTGTAAGTAATTTGTTTCTCTCCAAGTTAATTTACGTCATTAGCTAGTATAAACTAGTAAAGTAATCCATATTTTCTCGTTCCATTCATATTTTAACCTTCTTTTTTTTTTACTGTAAAGATTTTCTAGATAATAATGAAGGTCGTTAGAGAAAATAATATAAATATTTAAATATAAATTAATTAATTAATAACACAACAAGCAAAATAAGAGAAAAACTTTACACGCTTTAATTGAATTGCTGAACGTGTACCTTCGACAAATGAAGATAAATTTTACGAACAGACTAACGGACTAGCTATGCAGTGGGAGTCTTAGATACGGGCAAATTGGTCGACCGACCAGGGACCCGTGCTTCCGACAATTACTTAGTAGTTTTGTGCCCCCTGAGTGCCTGGAGTCACGTAAAATACTGCAGTGGTACTTCTTTATCAGATACTAATAAATTACCAATCTTAGTGTTTGTTTGCTGCGTTTTGTTTGTTTGTTTGTTTGTTTGTGTGTCGAAATAAGTGCATAGTAAAATGCGGGCTGTGTGAAATCTATCTGGACAATAATATTGCACTGAGAATAATAGCGATGCGTCTGCGAGAGGAGTTTTTCTAAGCTGAAGCTTATGAAGACCTATGTAAGGAACACTTTGACTCAAGATCGAATGCCTGCTCTCGCTCTTCTATCTATAGAAAACGAGGTTGCATCAACCCTAGATTATAGCGATTTGATTGAAGATTTTAGCAACAAGTAAAGTCGCAGAATTAACCTTTAATTACTATTAAAAAAAACTTGCCTTCCTATTGTAAAACTGTACTTGTTTATTTAGTTGAAATAATTTTCGGACTCCTAATTAAACGATATTGTATTTCATTACATCGACTTTATTTCTTGTAAATCAATACCTCAATTTCCGATATAAAAAATTTTCGGAATCACATTCATCAGAAGTCAGGCTTTGCGTTTTAAAAAAAATGTTTATTTTTCTGCACAGAAACAGACACACAGACACATTTGTATGTATGTATGCACAATTATACATATATTGGAGTTTTGGTTATTGTGATTTCATGGGGACCCGTAAAGAGTCCCCAGGGCACCGCAAAGTCTAGGGTCGCCTCTTTAGCTATGGGTCCCATTTTGGCGGACATCGTGTTAAATCATTTCGAAACAGATATTTTAAAACAAGCCCAAATTTATACGATATTTTAGATACGTGGACAATTCTTAAATTTTATATCAAACCAAAGCTCAGCTAAATTCCCTTGTAGCTCAATTTAACTCAGTGCATCCGAAGATTAAATTCACGGTAAAATATAAACAAAATAATTATCTAACTTTCTTAAACCTTATCATTTATAGACATAACAAAAAGTTCCACATCACCGTGTACAGAAAGCCCACCTCAGGTGGCGTATATATACAAAATCAGCCGATCCATGGCGAATCAAATATAACATTTGGTATATAACTTCTTCCTTAGAGCCTATAATATCTGTAGCAGAGAACCAGTCCTCAAATGGTAGGAATGAAATTTAAAAAGAAAAAAATAATAATTACGATTTCCTACTGGTACACAAAACATACACTGAAGAGTTGGTGCAAGAAAGCTCCCGACAAAATTACCAATGTTAAACATTAAAAAAACACTGAATAGAACACTGGAAAAGTGGGCTAGACTCCCTGTATTTCCACCTCTTGAATGGAAAATTATCCAAAATTTACTTTAAAAAATGACTTGAAACCCGTGTCTCTTCCCTCAAAACCCATAGAGAAATCTTATACCGGATACAAGGGATTCTACACCAGATACCGAAGTGTCTTTAGGAGTTCACCAAGTAAAATTTGAATGTTCAGATTTGTACATAAGTATAACCAAACGCAACTAAATGTCTTATCAAAGTATCTTGCTGAAACTGGTCACAAACCCACAGAAAATAACCTAAACAGCGTTCATTTTCCTCCTTCACAAACTGGCAACACTGGGTTCCTGACATATCGTTTCGCACGGTGGTGATGCAAAGTTGACGATACTAGGCTAGAAGCGGATTAGTATGTTTTAGCCATCTCCCTGTTCTACCTTTTATTTATGCCCGAAACTCGTTCCTTGAAAATGGCTCTGGAGTGGACTCGAAAGCTTGGAAGTTATTTTAATCCACACAATGAGGTCATCAAAAAACCTGCACGTAAGCGTCAGGATCATATGACCAGTCCACGTGATGTAACTTTTCTCAATCCTGATTCACCTACCACAGTTAGGAAGAAATGGGAGCAGATGTACATCGCAATCCTCTCCCCCATCCCTTAACGGCTTGTAACTACCTGCACCCCCAGATCTTCTTCTTCTTTTCCGGTGTTTCATTCTTCCATCCTTTCCTTACTTCCGTCTTTATTTATAATTTTTTATTTATTCTCCATTTTATATCCCTTCATCTTCATTATTATTAATTATTATTATTGTCATCTTGCGCGCTTATTCGTTTATAAAGCCTCTCACCGACCCGGAGTAAAATCCACACTTCCGTCGCCATTTGGTGTTTTCTCCAACCCTTTTAGTTATTTTCCCGCCTCCATAACCTGGCCTCGCCACTCTGTTACCTGGCGTCAGTTGGCAACATGGCCCCTCTCTAGCACCAGTCCTCTTTTGTCCGTCTCCCCTCCTTTCTTTTGCTGTGAACACGTCTACGGCGAAACATTGTATTGTGATTGTGAACTTCATGTACACCTGGTTTTGTATTCTGACATACGATTTTAGACTCGTGTAGCCATCTTATGAATTGGGCCGTCGTTTTAAATAATTTTAGTTGGACTAAAATCATTTGGCAAAGTCTAGATTTGCTATATATTGGCTTGAAAATTTCGAATCTGATTGGGTCTTATATCAAATGAAAATTTTTTATTCGGCATTTATTAAAATATGTTGCAAACCAAGAGCATGTCTCGCAAACTAACATAATATTAAACACATATATATAGTTGTTTTCTTGTTAATAACAAACGGTTAGCACGCTCGCCTTCTGTGTGGATGGTCACGAGTTTCGTCCGGCCGTAGTCCATTGAAGAGAATGGTTCGGAACCCGCACACTTTAACAAAAACTGTCATTCCCGTTCTTAGCTCACTAGCCCGTTTAGTACGTTAATATCAATCAATCCATATAAAAAGAGACTTTTATTTTGAAATATTTTATCTTATTGACTGCAAATATTCCAGTAGTTTGAAAGTTCAGTATATAGTGGTTATGTAAGTGCGCTTTGATGAAACATACCAAGCAATAGAAAATATTGGTTAAGAAATTTTTGTCCTGTATATTTTGTTTCAAACATTTTTGTTATATGTTTCTATTACGTATATGACATATCCAATTCCTCCCAGATGATATTCTCAGATTGTATTTGTAAACGACAATCATATAATGGGCGCAAAGATTTACTTTGAGAATCCCTTGAATCGCTTCCATTCGAAACAACCAGAGTGGGAAATCGTCCCGGGTGCAGTGACGATATTGAGACTACTGAAGGTTTCTTATTTTGATGCAAGCCGCTCATAGATGCTTACGTCTCCTATTTCGGAAAGGGTGTACCTATTACGGGACAGTAAGAATGCAATGGAGCTAAAAGAGCTGAAATTTGGTCACTTTTGGTGACCTAACCTGACCCAGGCATAGGTGATCCAGTAAGAAAATTGATCCGGTGACCCGTCTTGACTCAAATTACCAGATTGACTGTGTGACCCAGCGACCCAATGGACCAGATCGTGACCTGATTTTACCTGGTCCTCTTCCTCTGGCTTCAATGAATTAGTTTGCCATCTGTGAGATTCCTTGAGAAATGATCTCGTCTATCTAAAGTTATATTATCTAGTGATCCACGTACTGTATGTTAGAATATATACTCACTTTATTAAAGTTAATGTAAAGCAACGATTTCCAACAAAAGATGGCAGCACAACCTCCGTATATATCTACTTTCTAGTTTAGACTAGTTTCTTTGAAGACTTTGCGAGAAATGGCGTGTTGAATTCTCAAATTGGATACACTGAAACTTCATAAGAAATTTAATATTTTTCCACAAATTTTATAAGTATTGCCATCATTAATTGAAAAAAAAAACTCCTGGAAACATCAATGTCATAAATTTAATTAAACGTGTCGTCTCAAATGTGATCTAATGACAAAATATTCAATTTCCTTCATACAAACCCTGCTCACTGTCAACAGAAATAGCCACTTAAAAAGCTTCCTACTCTCTTTAAAAAAAAAGATGTATTGGCAGGCATTTAGAGTTTTTTTTCTCTATTGTAGGGTAAGTAACGAAAAGTACTCATAACGTTTACTATTGTAAATAATTACCTTACGAATTGGACGTAATTATGACCTTTCTTACGTCCGTAGTATTGCATAGTAGCAATTACGATTTAGCACAAAGTATTCAATCAAATTACGAAAAGCACTTTTTTTTTAAAAAAAAAGACAGTGAAAAGAACTTTTAAATTGCTTGTTAGCTGCCTAGGTTTTAATTTCAGGAAACCGAATATCTTGCAATTAGATCATAGATTACATTGAATTGACTTGAATTCTCTGTTAGGACAGTTTTGGCGTCTCATCTGAGTGATGGCGTCCCTTGGCGATCATTCTATCGTTAGAAGTGCTGGGAAGTTAGTTAGCAGTTAGGGCTTTATTTAGTTATAGTACCATCCCGACATTCGTCTAGTGAAATTGATAGCAACTCTGGAAAACTTTGTTCACCATGGTTGGCAGTTGGACTCGAGCGTGCATGTTCGCCTTTCCAACTTGCACTCTGAATGGCATCCCCATGCCTATCTGAACTCTGCGCCATTACCGATTTCACCACAAGGCTTGGGAGGAAGTTTCAGTTTATAATATTTGATAATTCAACAAGCAATTCCTCGCAGTCTTCAAAAGTCTAGTAAACGGACACTTTTTTTTTGTAAATAGAATCGAATGACTATTCAAATGGTGTGACCTATCTTGTCATTTAAGAAAATACCACTCTTTGCCACCAGACCACAATAAATAGGAAAGCATGCAATGCTTTACAACAATGATACATTTCCCTTGAAATGAAATGTGACGTGGGGCGGGATTCTTCCTGGAAATCAATTGCTTACAAAATAAACGGGATGGGAAGTTCCTGTTGGACCACCCTGTATTTATATAATATTCGCCCTTGGCAGGAATCATTGCAATGCAATTAATTAACACGTCAACTTGATCAATAACTTTGATTTAATTTGTAAATTATCTTCAGCGCAAGCTTTCTTTCGTATGAAAGTAAACGGAAAATTATACCTTCTGCACATATGTATGAAATCTTGCCTACCCTTCAGGTGTTCAGAATAAAATTCCGCCAATTTTGAAGTCGTAACTTGAGTTCCGCTAAGTTCCGAATTTTGAATACATCATCATCAATATACTGCGGACGTTTCATACTGATTTGCAATGTCCAGAGAAGACTTTTATGTTTGATTATTGTGCAATGTTAAATCCTTGACAATACAATTCTTACGCGGAAAAATAATTTATACGTATTGCTTACCACTCCACAATCATTGACCTTGTTTAAATCAAAATATTTGGTACAATTTTCATTACGATTTCTACGCTGACACTTCTAACACCATTATTTGACGAGATATTACGTCATTTGTAACGATTCCGTACCACAATTGGCCGTCTCTAGCTCCAAATCTACGCAAATTTTAAAATTTCTTCAAGGACACTTCATTCTCATTTCGGTTTGAACAATTAATCTTCCAATTCATGATCAACATTTCTAATCGCCCTGTATATACTCTCTCTAACGATTTAATGCTTCCCACTCTAATGAGGAATGTCACCCCTTGAAATCGTGGAACACACCCCCAACTTTAAAATTGTTACTGTTTAAAATCGATAACCCTGAAAAATTCTACTTACATCTCCCTAATTTTGCCCAGCCCCACCTCCGAAACTGAAAATTCTGGCAGAATCTCTCTTGTAAACTTTAATTTCTATATGGGCCATTTTGGTAACATACAGATTAAATGTTGCCAGACCTCTCCCCCAATGGAAAGTATTTTAGTCACATTTTGACTTTGGCCCGTCTCTATTATATGAGTGAAATTATTAAAATCTTCAGGTATTTTTGTCCCAAGTGGAATTCGAACTTGCAATCTTGGAAACCTGATGACTTGAGTTACTGTTGGTATATTAGCCTAGCTTTATTCATTAGAATCGCTGTTAAAATTTGATATTTTGGCGAGTCGCGCCAAAAAGCGAGTCGGATTACTCCATCGGTTGCATACTGAAGCATTTGATGCCCCCTAATATTGTTCTCAAAATGACGTTGGAATGATTACTTTGTACCATAGACCTCTATATAAAAGCGATCCTGGATTGATCGATGCCATAAAAATTGTAATAAATATATGAAGCCAGGGAGCAGCGAGGACAGTTAATCTCTATCGTCCGCTTCCATCCTAAACCAATATGGACCAAATTTTCAGTTCTAATTCAATGTTTTACGATTGTTATCGCTGTGCGGCACCTTTCTTAGATTTATGTCTTAATTCTTGCAAAAAAAAAAGTTTTTTTACAGTATATATATATACTATTACATGCACAGAACGGTAAGTGCATAACTCGATAATTAATACTTAAATGCAAAACTGACCGCACAGCCATATGACAAGCGCAAAAATCGGAGTTAGAACTGAAAATTTGGTCCATATTGGATCAGACTGGAAATGGATTATCAAGGTTAAATATTTGCTAAGACGTCTATCTTACGACACTAGCCGATCACTCCAGTATCGTTCCGTAGAGATCAATGCTTTGCACCAACCTGTTCAAAAGTTGTCACGGTAATAGAAGTAAAGCCGTTAGCGCGCCGCCATGCGGTTAACTCGTAAACTACAGTCTAGGGAATACTCGCCAGGTGTCAGAGTCCCATTTTGATGAAATTTCGTGTGTGGTTATAGTGCCTAGGTAAACCTTCACAGCCAAAATTATAGGTGCTGTCGTCAATAAATAACTCCAGGAGGACCCGAGAAAGATGGAACGTAGAGAGCAAGTAAATCGAATACAGAGTACGGAAAACGCCTTTTCTTTTATCAACTGTTAATCATATTGAAAGCACATGGCTATTAGTGGATACTGGACAGGACGTGATACATGCTGGATGGTATGACAACACTGACCGCCATCTTGAAAATAGTCATCTTGTCTATACTTCAGAATTTTTAATAGTAAGTGGGTCATGTAATATATCAATCTGTGCTGAAATGTTTCAAGAAACCCAATGACGAAGTCAATTTTGGGATAACTCTATTCCTATACGACAAAATAACACGTAAAATTGACTTGGAGAATGTGTGAGCCGAATGATGAGAAAACATTTTGTTGAAATAGTTGAAGGAACGAAAACCAAGGAAGAGGCATCGTTAGGTTGGAAAATATGATCCTCTTTGCCACAACATGAAGTGCACTATAAAGTACTAAATACACTAACGGAAGATGAAGACCCAATTTCAAGAAGGCGTAATGCTAGGTGAAAGTGACCTCCTCCAGGTCAATGTCACGTGTCATTTTGTCGTACAGGATTAGAGTTATGCCAAAATTGACTTCGTCATTGGGTTTCTTGGAATATTCCAGCACAGACTGATATATCACATGACTCGCCTACTATTTAGAAAAAAATTGAAGCATAGTCAAGATGGCGGCCATTGTCGACATACTATCCAGCATGTATCACCTCATGTCCAGTATCTATTAATAGCCATGTGCTTTCAATATCTGCATCAGTTTATAAAAGAAAAGGCGTCTTCCGTACCCTGTCCCTGTATTCGATTTACTTGCTCTCTACGTTCCATCTTTCTCGGGTCCTCCTGGAGTTATTTGTTGACGGCAGCGCCTATAATTTTGACTGTGAAGGTTTACCTAGGCACTGTACCTACATACGAATTTTCATTAAAATCGGGCCCTGACACGTGGCGAGTGTTCCTTGTGAGATACGGTAACAAAAAGAAACAGATTTTTGTTTTAGCGTACGGTAAGCGTGCAACTGGGGATTAAAAAAGAAAGAGATAAAAGAATAGCTTGATTCAAAAATCACTAAAATTGTTAGGTTCCGCACACTAGGAAACTTGAGTTGCTTAGCATCGAAATGGAGATATTGATGATACAATAATCAGATTCTTGTCTGTGGACAGTGATATAAAAGTGTTGACATATCATTATACTTTTAAATTGCTGAAATAAATGGAAATCAAATGCATAGTAATGGGCACTGGGTGCAAGGTTACTACCTTGTGGAGAGTATAGTCTTCATGACCGCCATCTTGAAATCCGCCATCTTGAATGTGGATTGATTTTATTAAATAGGAAGGGGGTCGTGTAATATGTCGTTCTGGGCTAGAATTTTACGGGTAATACGTTTCTGAAGTCAGTTTTTTTCGTAAATGTAATATTGTGAGAGTTCATGGCATGCGGCGCCAGCATGGGGTAATGATGTAATAACCTTGAAACACCCACTTCTTCTCGAAATAACGAAGGAAATGAAGCCTAAATGCATACAAATTGTTCCTGAGTATAGTGCCCTAGCGATATGGATTTCTACGCATTTAGGTTTCATTTTCTTCGTTATTTCAAGACGAAATAGGTATTTCAGGGTATTGCATCATTACTCCATGTTAGCGTCACATACTCTTATCTCTGACAATAATACATTTACGGAGAAACTGACTTCAGAAACGTATTTCCCGTAAAATTCTTGCCCAGAATGACATTACACGACCCCCCCCCCCACTTTCCGTCGACCGGGAAGCCGTGCGGACTAAGGACTAAAGCATTAGGCCAAAGACTGAAAGGTTCCGGATTAGAGTCCCAACAGGATCATGGGTGTCTTTTAACTAGAACGTGACAGATAACCGTGACTGGCCCATTTAAAATAAAATAAAATAAAGCTTTACGCCCCCCTTCCGATTTAATAAAATCAATCGGGATTCAAGATGGCGGCCATGAAGAATATACCATCCATAAGGTAGTGCCTTCCACCCCGTGTCCATTACTATGGATTTTCTTTCAATTTCTTTCAGCAATTTAAATGTATAATGATATGTTAACACTTTTATATCACTCCACGGGGAAAAAAAAAATCTGACTATTATCTACCAAACCAATTGCGCTCGCGTTGGCAAAATTTGCATGCACAAATATTTTATCATCTTAATCATGACGCAAGGGAAGCCTTTTCTGCCCCATCAGTATGTTTGTTTGTAAGATGGAGAAAAATGCAAAAAAGAAAAGTCATTGGTTTCATCCAATTGCAAACCAGAGACTTTTAAATGGGGCACTTTTATAAGCTCGTTGCATCTTTTGAACTTGAATTTATTATTTCTGGCCTTTTGGTATCTTTATCTCAGGCCGGGATAGGGTACGTAGAGGATGGGGAAGGTATCGGCCCAAACCTAAGGCCTACCGCACACTAGCAATTTTCTCTGGGCGATCAGTGCTCGAAGTAATTTATTCATTACGTAGTGTGTTTTGCAACAAAGGTATGTCATTGGTCAATGCTGAATTGTTTATATTTGAAGTATGTATATATATATATATATATATATATATATATATATATGAGCTCCTGCGTAGCCTAGTCGGTAGCGCGCTCGACTTCAGTGCGAGCGGTCCCGGGTTCGATTCCCGATGGGGGCTCAAATATTTCGGTGTTGACCCAGCATCGTGAGGACAATTGGGGAGCTGCTGTGAATAAAAACAGTGGCGATCACAGTGAGAGTTTCTGCTCTCCTCTCCCAACCCGTCTGGTCAGCGTGGGAGCAGTTGACCAACTCCTCCCTTCGGGGAGAGGCCTCATCCACTAGTGGATTGAATATGGCTGTGATTTATTTATTTATATATATATATATATATATATATATATATATATATATATATATATCAGAGATAAATAGACAAATTGCAGAAACGTGGAAGTGATATTTTGAAATAAGAAATGTATATTTTGTGTTCAAACCTATAACTATGGAAGTAGCGTATTAAGTTCAATAATTGTTGTTATTCACGGTTATAGTTTTGTCGTTGTAAAATTTTGTTATAAACTTATATCGTGACGTAAATAGTTGCCCTAAGTCAACAATATTCTACTGTTTTAATGTTACAACCAATCCCTCTTGTGGTTGTAAAGCCTGTCGAAATGTAGGTAGTATTTTGGTACGTTATGCTATCACCAGGAACCAATAGCAAGCTATAAAATCTTTCTATCATGAAGAATGGTAGTTCTTCGAGTGACGCTGACAAATGAGTCTGTTAGCGGCACTCCAATGTATACAGCTAGTTTCGGATCTAGCGAACTATAAGCCCGGCTTCGATGCATAAACTTGCATTTGAATTGAAAGCTCTTTGTCATATCTAAGACACAGAAAAAAGTTTGGGTCGGTAGGACCTCTCTGAGACATCCTAGGGCGGTGCGAAAAAGAAATTAGGATTTCACACATTTCTGATGATAGCACTGACGCCAGACCATTCTATATGCGGCCGAAACTTGCGGAATCTTAATCTACGCTTCAATACCTTTCAAACGGTGTATCACACGTCAAAATCGGTGAAACGGTTCAAAAGTTATCATTTTTTTAGTCGTATCACAGAATTTTCAGAAATGATGGAAAAAGTTTGTCTGTCTTTTAGCCCCAAATGGTTGGTACCGGGTTCAACAGGTTGAGGTAGGCTAAATCGAAGCTTATTTTTTTGATACGAGTTACCGTTTTCGAGATACGGAGCCTACCATGGTCCAAAATCGACCTTTTGTATGAAGACTATGCACTTTTTTTAATAGGCAGCCTTACAAAATAAGTGATATCAGTATTAAAAAAACCCTTCGAGGTAAAGAGAAGAGATGCAAGAATTCTACTCACAAAAGAAATTATATCAATTTTGCGAGTGATTTTTTTTGTGCCACTATGAAGCAAGGGAGGATACTAAATCTTTTAATTTTATTACAAAGGAAACACTTCCGCCATAGTGACACAAAGAAAATCACTCGCAAAATGGATATCACTTCTTTTGTGAGTAGAATTCTTGCATCACTCTTCTCTTTACTTCGAAGGGATTTTTAAACTGATCCATACTTATACTGAAATAGTTGAAACAAATTCTTTCTATCATCTTTCAAAGATGCAAAGGCCCAGCTCCCGAGGTCCAGGGAGTAACATCGCGGATTCGGATTAGTAATGAGTAGGCACGCGGATCTGAACTCCACGGCCGACCATCCTGGCTAGTTTTCCACGGTTTTCCTCAGTTTCACTAGGCGAATGTCGGGATAGTACCTTAACTAAGAACCTGACCGATGTCTTCCTATCTTCTACATACCCTATTCCAACCTGAGCCAAATATGTCATAAGTGAATTCAAATTCAAAGACCCAAAAAGTTTATAAAATTGTCCATTAAAAAAGTCTCTGGCTTTACAGTTGGATGAATCTAATGACTTCTTGTCGCATTCCCCCCCCCCCTTGATCTTAAAATCAGTGTAGAACACAAACCATTTATTTAAAATGCATTTCGATGCTGAGCAGCTCAATTCTCCTAGTGCGCGGAACCTAACCATTTTAGCGATTTTAATCAAGTTATTTGTTTTTTCGCTCAAATATTTTAATCACAAGTGCGCGGTGGCCTTAACATTTTGGCAGAGCGTTGGCGTAACACTCGGGAGGTTGTGGGTTCGATCCCAGCGGCCAACCATCCAGACTGAGGTTTCTCGTCAGTCACATCAGGCAAATGCCTGGATGGCACCTTCAACATAGATCTTGACCGACACCTTCCTGAATCCTTTCCCCTCCCCTATTCCGTCCTGAGACTTAGATGCCCAAAGGCCATAAATAAAATTATATATATATATGAGCTCCTGCGTAGCCTAGTCGGTAGCGCGCTCGACTTCAATGCGAGCGGTCCCGGGTTCGATTCCCGGTGGGGGCTCAAAAATTTCGGTGTTGACCCAGCATCGTGAGGACAATTGGGGAGCTGCTGTGAATAAAAGACAGTGGCGATCACAGTGAGAGCTTCGGCTCTCCTCTCCCAACCCGTCTGGTCAGCGTGGGAGCAGTAGACCAACTCCTCCCTTCGGGGAGAGGCCTCATCCACTAGTGGATTGAATATGGCTGTGATTTATTTATATATATATATAACATTTATCAGAGATTTAGGCTCACACATCAAGCCCCTTCCTTGTTAGAATTTCTGAAAGTTGTGCTACGTATTTTCAAATTCTTATTAATGTTTTTATTTTCTAGTAATATTATTACTAACGCAATCTGATGTGTTCTTAAGCTGTAATAAGATGTTTATTCTACTTACATATTCAATATTAGTCAGCAGGCTGTCCCACTCCAGTTCCCGCTCACTTCTATCTGACTCACTAGAAACCCAAATATCAACTGAGTGAAAATCCTTTGCATATTAAAAGACAAAATGACAGTCAAACATTTCAAATTGTGTAATTTCTTTTTCTCTTCAATATATTCATAGCTTCAGGGCTTGAATTTTGTAGAAGTGGAGCAGATATCAATCAATAACTTCAGCAATGTAACTTTTCATGGCTATATCTCACGTAGACTGTGTTCCTGGGGTGATTGATCTCTATACTTTTATTCTGAACAAAGCGTTCGTTGACTTTCTATAGCGTTCGTTGACCCAACAATTATGCAGTCAATATTTATACATAGATAAATATGAAGGTTGGTTTCAAACTAAATTTTTCAGTCACTCTTTTAAAAAATGGTACTCTGTTTATTAAACTTGTATAAAAGCTGCATATTTCAACAGGATCATATTTAGCAACCCCACCCCACCAAAAAAAAAAATTCATTATTTTCAATTACACTTTGTTCGTCTGTCCGTAATGCAGACTAGTGTCACAACCAAAGGAGATTAAAAGAAACGATTTTCAGATTTGAGTTAAGGAACATCAATTTATTTCTCATTTTTTTTTAAATCCTGAAACTCCTAAATTGGTAGGTCCTTTCCATTTGCTTAGCTTTCTCATATTATTTCTTTTTAAAAGATTTCACGCTACTTGAGTTTATAAAACTATTTCTTGAGCTGTAATGGTATCTACGATCAAAGATGAACCTCTGATTTGAGGAAATACGTCCCTCGGCGAGTTGGTCTTGTGATAAATGTAGGGTGGGTACCACTGGGCATATAGATAACTTAAACTTGTCCCTGAAACGAAATATTTTAATGTGTAATGTAAGAATTCTAGTTGATATATCTAAATGTCTTGCACGATGCCCGTAATCGCATAGTGTAATGTGAGTGGCAAGGTAATCTCAAATTATGTATTTGTCAGCACAAATAACGCCTCAAGATGATAAAAAATAATAGTAAATAAATAAAACGCCAACAAAACTTTTCGTCTGAGAAGCAAATTGTATGCATTTTCTTATGATTAAAATGATCCATTTTTATGTATAGGTATTATTTGCAATATTTCTGTGGTAGAGTGCGTAGGGTATTACCTGTTACAAGGTACTAAGTAATATTCTGTTAACACACCTAAGTGTATACGTAGATGAAATAATTGGAGATCACCAATGTGGATTTAGGAGAAATAGATCCACGTTGGACCAGATTTTCGCCTTGAGACAAATTTTGAAGAAATGGGAATATAATGGGATGGTTCATCAGCTATTCATTGATTTCTACAAAGCATATCATTCTATCAAAAGGGAAAAGTTCTACAGTATCCTGATACGATTTAGAATTCCGAAAAAATTGGTTCAGCTAGTGAAGATGTGTCTCAGCGACCCCATAAGCAGAGTACGGATAGGTAATAATATGTCAGATAGTTTCAAGATTCACAACGGATTGAAACAAGGCGATGCCTTGTCACCATTACTGTTTAACTTTGCGTTAGAATATGCGATTTTAAAAATTAAAGGGGACAAAAAGGGACTATCATTGAATGGTTTGAATCAACTGTTTGTATACACGGAGGATGTATATTTAATAGGGGACGATATAGATGCACTACAAAGCAACACCGATGTCTTTGTAGAAGCGTGCGATGAGATAGGTCTACAGGTAAACATAGATAAAACAAAATACATGATAACAATCCGAAACACAGGGGATGAAGGAAATAAAAACATAAGAATTAAGGATGAGGTCATAGAGAAAGTAAACAAATTTAAATACATGGGAGCATACATAACAAGCAAAAATGAGGTCACGGAAGAAATAAAGAGTCGCTTAGAATCGGGGAACACATGTTTCTATTCAGTCCAAAAACTTCTAACATCGCGATTAATATCAATGAAATTGAAATTGAAAATATACAGAACGGTTATCCTGCCGGTAATACTTTGCGGTTGCGAAAGTTGAACTACGACCCTAGCAGATGAACATAAATTACAAGTGTTTGAAAATAAGGTTTTGAGAAAGATATACAATGAGAAACAGGACGAGATGACTGAAGAATGGAGGAGATTGCATAATGAAGAACTCCACGGACTGTACGATTCACCAGATGTTGTAAAAGTAATGAAATCGCGACGACTAAGGTGGGCAGGCCACGTAGCTCGGATGGGGAGAAAACGAAGATTATATTCTATCCTGGTTGGAAGGCCGGATGGAAGGAGACCATTGGGAAGACCGAGACGTCGTTGGGAGGACAATATTAGAAGAGATCTTCGAGAAGTAGGTGTTCGTGATGAAAACTGGCTTGATATTGCCCAGGATAGAATCCAATGGCGATCGTTTGTTACTGCGGCGATGAGCTTGCGAGTTCCATAAGCCATAGAGTTAGTTAGTTAGAGTGCGTGCGGTCCTCGGTTCGATCCCGGCTCGTGCCAAATAGGTTTTGCGGTGGACAAACACCGTGTGTGTGGGGGCTTTCTCGGGGTTCTTCCGCTTCCTCTCACATTCTTCTCTCCGCCATGTCTTCCGTCATCATCCATCCGGCCTGAGTCAATCCAATGGCTTCCGGAAGGTCTTAAAACAATATTCAAATTAGTAATTTAACAACAAATAATTAAAACTGGACTCAATCGAAAAGACGACCTAGAAAGGGGAATGAACCAGAGCTGAAACGGGTCACCGGATCAAGTTTTGGACCGGTTCACTAGGTCTCTGCGTCAGACCCAGTTTGGCCCGGTTTCAACCCGGTGTCCAGATGGCTAAGCAGAGTTTTTAATTAGTTCCTTACGATTGAACAGGGTTTCTTTCATGGCTCACGGGATCGGAGGTGTTACCCCCTAGAGAACAAAATATACACCGCCGAATATTACCCGTTCAATATAGTTCTCAGACCGGGTCATTCGGATCAAGTTTCGTACCGGGTTGCCGGGTCATCTGTCTTCTTCAGGTCAGGCCGGGTCAGCGGAAAGGACCCTGTTTCAGCTCTGGAATGAACATGTGAAATGATGTACTGAATGTTTTATTTGATGCTCCTTTCTAACAGATGAAATTTACTACATTGGCTACAGTCTTCATTTGCTCCAATGATAATAATAATAATAATAATAAAACAAAACGTAGTTTTCTGAATGAAATGAAAAATGCATTACACATTATTCCTGTAACTCCGAAACCGGTAGCTCCTTTCCACTTGTTTAGCTTTCTCAATTTTTTTTGGAAGTTTTGACGCTAAGTTTATTTTAACTATTTCTTTAATGGTATCTACGACTAAAGACGAACCTCTGATTTGAGGGAATACGTCCCTCGGCGAGTTGGTCTTGTGATAAAAGTTTGGTTCATATTGTAGGTACATACATTCTTCATCAGTCATTACACACGCATAACATATCCAATTTTTGTAACTTATTTATTTATTCGTATATTTATTTAACAATCACCAAATACAGATCAGAATTGAATTTATGTATGAGCTTTAGTCATCTATGGCTCAGGCAGGATAGGGTGAGGCAAAGGATGCGGGAAGAAGACAGCCAGGGCTTAAGATGGGGGTACTATCCCGGCAATTGCCTGGTGTGACAGGAAAACCCCTGGAAAACCTCAGCTTCGAGTGTCGGGTGTTGGGATTGAACCCAGGACCCCTCGAATCCTTTGGCCGCTCGATAAAAAGAGCTCAGAAGACATGTTACGTTGAAGACGAACAACGATAACAATAAAGGGAGAACCCAGGCTAAGGACCCTGGCCATATTCAAGTTACCATCCCATTATTTGTCTGGTCCGCCGGAGCGAAAGCAGGGATATCCTAAGTAATGTAATTCCCAAGCAGATTGGGCGATCGCTGGGTGCGATAACCCAGATTTGCGAATTATTCATGTTATAAAATATAAGCGCCTGCAAATACAGAAATACAGTAACAAAATGACTTTTTTTTTTTTAGAAGACAAAATTTATTTTAATGAATTAACGGCAAACACACTACAACAATGCACATTTACACTGTGGAGAATTATTGAGACGCGTTCACTTGTACACGATGTAGACCTCTACAGGTATTTCGAAACTGACGAACAATTACTTCATTATTATTTTTTTTCAATAATCGTTTCGCATAAACGAGTTCTGCATAAATTATGTTTTGGTATCTGTTAGTGAGAAACCCCTCCATTATTTTCTCTTTTCTAGACAGAGCACCACCTCTTCTTTCTTCGCCATCTCTTAAACGTATGTCCGCTAAGAACCTTACGTTTTCTTCTTCAAACCTATGCAGTGATCGGTATACATCGTTATGGTCATTTGGGGTATTCCCGACAGCCTAAGCATTTTTCGTATCTTAGGAAACTTATGAAGCATTCAGATAAGATTTCTGCACGTCGTCTTAAAGCCTGTTTTCTCTTCTTTCCTTTAATATATGTTTCACTCTGCACATCTGGACACTATGGTAACTGAGGAAGTTCAAATGAAACTAATTCGAAGTGTCGGGATTGCCCCACTACATGGGGGATTCCTATACTTTATTGAAGCACTTGCGATATCAAATGAAAACACATGGAAACATTGGACAATGAACACTCTTCGCTGAGTAACACTTTAGGACGAACTGATATTGCATGTGCAAATGTCATCTGACAGATTATCTTAAAACGAAATAATTTTAAAGAGAATAAAATGTAAAATAAATTTTATCGTATCGCTATCTTTCCTCGTTACCTCGAACAGTCAAAACAAAAGGCGGAAGAACTCAATAAAGAGAGTATAGAAATGTGTTGTTGTTGAAGGTGTCGGAACTACTCCCCCCAATGTAGTAGTGTCGGGATTACCCCAAAACTCTCATTAGAAATAATTCTTGAAGTTTGTAGCATTGACTAAAGGAATTGAAATTACCTGTGTGCACATAAGGCGCATCGTTTGATAGTGTGCAATGATTTCCAACAAAATGATCAAAATTTTTTCATTAAAAAAAAACAACAACTTAAGAATCGAATCTTCTATTTTAGAATCGGGTCCTTTTAGTCACATTTTTCTGGACAGCTTACCTGTTTATTGTTTATATATTTCTGGACTATTGTTGTTTATATCTCGAGCTGACTATTGTGCAATCTACAGTGTTGCAAGCTTTGAACTGTCGGAATTTCCCAACTGTCGGGAATACCCCAAAAACCGTACTTCTAAATATTTGTTTTTCTACACTTTTTTTTCACACGAACATGAATGAATACTTCCATGCTGACACTAGTAAAAGATATAAGTCTGCAAAACAGCATACTTAAGACATTAATTGGTATTTTTCTTCACATGTCTAGTACATATTTGTTATTAAGCTTACTGTTTTGAAGCATTTACTTGGATGGCTAGTAAATACTAAAAGTTTAAGTAAATTTTATTTTTATGCATACCAATCCAAGTATTTACCTTAAAATTTGCTAGTAAATACTTTTACTTGGCTTTATGCCTACGGCCCAATGTTTCTTTTTGCAGCTAATTGAGATGATTGAAAAGTTATAAATATGATTTACCACACACATATTATTAGATGTAAATTTGCTTCGAGAGCCACCTAGTATTATTAACTACAAAACTCCTTTATGTTGTATAGAGATTGCACCCTGTTACGAGTTTAAATAAATGACATCAAAGGGTGTCTGGCTATAGTTGGGTCTCTGATTGGCTTAGGTTTCACCCTCTGGTTTTAGACACATGCACCATGTTGCAAATATAGTGGTGTAATGAAAACTTTCCAATCAGCCAGTTTACCTGATAACTGTTGAGAAGTCTTTTATAAAGAAAATTCTCGCAACGCTGTCTTACGTAGACAGAATGGCTCGGAAATTACATTATCTTGGCGAGGTCTTCTAATATGCCTTCAGTTATAGCTTAAGGGAATAAAATTCTTAGATGTTGGGGAGAAAAGACAAACAAATCACAATCTTTCAATTCATTCCTCATCAGAACCAGGAGTTCACCAAAAGAATCCATTGACATCAGGTAGTAGTTTAAAAAAACAACAACTGGGTTATTTCTTAACTCGCCGTACAAGCAATTAAACTGCCCAAGTGCCAATCTCTTCTTGTTTAAAGGATTAACCCATTTGCCTCTCCGTCTTCGGAGCCTCCTTTTTCTTGTAACTAATGCTATGCATAGCATTTGTGTGGTGTTAACCATCTTGTTTCTGCCAACACTGACTGACAGCGAACTGAACATGGAACAGGTATAGTATAAATCGAGCCACTAAATCGCTTACACAAAAATGTACTGTGATTTGGTCGCGCGGTTGAATCACGGCGGCTGAACCGCCTAGAGTGCAGCAGCGTCCGTTTATTTGATAACGCCTGAAAGGTTTCATCTGAAAAAAATCTCAACTATTTCAGATACACAGAGTAGATCTACAATAATTATCCGCTCATTTCATTTGATGACTTCAAAAAAGACTCTTGGAAAGAAATAATTTCAGAATCCTGTTTCACATATTATAGAGGGTAGCGTAGCCGTACAAAAATCTTCCCAGTTCCCCTGTTTATCAAATTCCATATATATCACTAAAACATGCTTTGAGGTATTATCAAGTTTTTATTTATTTATTTATTATTAGATGACTTAATGCAATAAATACAGTTCCATAAGTTTGGGGTTTCTGAGTTTGATTCTGTCAACCGTCTCACAAACATGCTCACAAATAAAACACCCAGAATTAGATGAACCTAACAAAAGAAAAGTACGCTACCAAACATTGTGTAGGGTACAGGGTGTGTACTTGCTAGAGTGCGCGATGTTCTCTCTGTGTGTAAATGGTCTATATGTGTGGGTATGGTGAGACGCATGCGCATGCCGAACTCGTTTACAGGATGATCGAAGAAGTTTCTAAATGACTCGCTAGATTACAGGACCATGGCATCTATTTTCTCTCTCTCTCTCTCTCTTAAGTTTGCATCGGGAGATCGTGGATTCGACCCCAGCGGTCGATCATCCTGACTGAGGTTTTTCCAGGGTTTTCCCTCAGTACATACCAGGCAAATGCCGGGATGGCACCTTCAACGTAGACCCTGGCCGACATCTTCTCGAATCCTTTCCCCTCCTCTATCCCGGCCTGAGCCTTAGAGACCATAAATAAAATTCAAATTCTTAAGTTTGCACAAATGTTCATAAAATTTTAATTATTTCAAATAATTTACTGTTACTTAATTAACTACGTAAAACAAAGCGGAGGTAATATTAATACAATTATAAATATCTTTAGTAAATTACAACGCTTCGTGTTAACGATTAGGGAAACCCTTTAAAGATATTCTGTACCAATTACGAAACGAACTACTTAACCGCGTGAATTTTTTCTGAGCACCGTACACACTAAATAACCAATCATAATGCGAATTTGGCATTCTGTTTCACAAGTGGTATAAA
>JAGDQP010018921.1:0-35716 GCA_022664845.1 Lepisma saccharinum
TGTGGCAATGGAGTTAGTCGTTCCTTTGTTTGTATTTTCTTTCGTGGTGTTTGGGAGTAGCAGTTGTTACTTGCACAGGGGAAGGAACCATTTATTTTAGGTTAGCGTCTTCTTGCATTGTAGGGTAAGGATGCAAAATCAAAAGAAGTTTTATGTTAAAGCTCTATTCTTAATATACGCTGTACGTGGTAATCCATTCTGTTTTGCACTTGTGCAAAAGATAGAAAAGTACTACAATAAATGATCTGATTAAAAAAAATGATTGCGCTGAATTACCTTTGTTGAACTGAATTGAAGCATAACTTCTTTAAGCATCTTTGAATCGGACCAGAATATGGTAAAGAAAAGAATGGGAAATGTAGCGGTCAGGATCTTACTTATTCGGCATTTGCTTAGTACAGAAGAGAACCCTGGAAAATATGTCAGGATGGTCGCCCGTTGAGGTTCGAACTTGAATTATATTTACGCCTTTCAGGCATCTAAGATAAGCCGGGTCAGGGAGGGGAAAGATGCGGGTAGGTGTCGGCCAGGATTTAAGATGAAGGTACCATCCTGCGTACCTTCGTGTGACTGCGGAAAACCCTGAAAAGGCTCAGTCAGGACTGTAGGCCGCTGGGATTGAACCCACGACATACCGAATGCTAACCAAACCTTCCTCTGAGCTACGTCCGCTCGGCCCATGAGGTTTCAACCCGCCTGCCTACCCATTACTGATCTGATATCAGCGACTTTGAAGACAAGCCGAAAGCAGTAGATTTTTTAAGACAAACTAACTCCTCTCAGTTCAATTCCTCTGTTCTATTAATTGGATTCGCTTTCCCTCTCACCATACCTGTCAGAATGGTCGGTCGCTGATATCGAACGTACCCCATTGACAAGGCGACGACGGTTCTATGGCGGGCCGACGGCGACGAAATGGCGGGCCTCTAGCGACTCCCGCCGTCGGTCCGCGCACGATTTTACACTAATGCAGTCCGAGGTCCGCTGGCGGCATGCCGCTCCGTCTCCGCTAAAAATCCCGGCCAGTACGCTCTCGTCCCGCCACTGAGCCTCCACCTCCCCGCTAGACCGCCCGAGTCCCGCCGCTATACCGCTCTCGTCTGCCCACTCTTTCCCCTGGTATTCCTCTTTTCGTCAAATTTGTTTTGACACGAGAAAGGCATATCGCACGGAGTAGTAATCCATATTCAGTTAGCCTTTTTGCATTGTCTTCGTTATTTAGAGCGCGTATTTAATTCGTAGTGAGTAAAGTTCTTCAGTTTTTGCGATGGGATTAGTGCCTCCGACTGTCAGCGACGAGATTTAGATGCCTTAACCACTCGGCTATGCTGGTCTTCCAACTGGGTGATGTTTTTTTCATGCCTTTTGTCTTATGAAGACAATTGGGAAGTTTGTTTGCAAACGGTTTTTAAAATTGTTTTCTGTTGTTTTTTTCCTTCTAATAATATACAAATTGCCCATAGGCATATTTTGTTTGTCGTTCGTATTGCTTATTTTCAACCGTCTTCTTAACAAATGAATGTCGCAGTAACAACGCGGTATACACTGCTGATATCCGCCGTTTCACCGACAGTAACAAATGACAATCTGCGTAACGGCGGGAAGGAGTTGGCGACCCGCAGGCCATTTTCCGTTCGGGCGGGATCCCGCCGACGGACAGCTCGAGTACATCGCATAATAGTCGCTATATGCGCAAACGACGAGCACACGACAACTAACCGCCAGTACATATCTACACTGGCACTTATCGCTCTCTAGCCGATGGCGGGCCGAGAGCATCGGCGGCAAAATGTCAATGGGGTAGGACCTCCAGAATGCGAATCCAACGCTCCATCAGTGGTTCTGCCAACCCTCCTGTGGGATGTCACCACCAAATTCTCGGTAATACAGCAAACTTTAAAAATTTATGCGGTCAAAAATCGATAAAAACAGTGCATGATTCTACTATACCCTCCCTTACTTTGCACACCCCCACAAACTGAAAGTCCTGGCGGAATCCCTGCGCTCTACCTACTGAGCTAAGGCCACTTCGTGCTTTATAGAATTTTGCGACCCAAACCACGGGAAAACGGTGAGCACTATCCATCTTATGTACATTATTAATGCCAATTGCAGCTACATTCCGCCATTAAAACGCAAAACAGGTTATGTGCGTATTCAGGACGATCTTTCTTGTTCATATTACTGTATTTACTTAACACTTGTAATAAAAAACCTGCCCAGTGGTCGGTAAACCTTCGACTTCCTCCGTATTTATTATCAAACAAAGCAATCGTTCGTAAAACTCGTCCCGCTACACAGTTGTTTGTTTCTAATTACTCATGCTTTTCAAAGATATCGCTATATTCGCAAAGTGTACAGCGTCCAAAATGCTTCCTCTGTTGAGTCATTCCGAAGGTTCTTTCACTTGACTCCTTTGGTTTCTCAGCAAAAGGAAGGAAATGAAACATTTAGGATTGGCTCATGAGAATAGCTCTGACTGCTGTTAGTTATGCAATTACGCATGTTTTACAAAAATCACTCGCCAAATGGAATCTGTTTGAAATATCAACTTGGCGTAAACGAATTATTGGTACCTGTTGGAAAATTCATACACATTTTGGCCTACCTTTACTTCAGAGAATTTCTGGAATCCTCTAGTTCCTTTGGTGAATCCCTCCCGCAGCCATCGCACAATTTCGAAATCATTTTTCGTCTGTCTGCTTCTCGGAACAATATATCTGTTCGTTGTCAACAGAGAAGATAAGGCAAAGGCTTGTAGGGACGCGCCATGACGTGAAGTACTTTATGTAGCACGCGTATTGAATACATACGGGTCAGAAAAGGTGTTCGGAAGTGCAAAGTCAATTCCGGAATTCGGAATTTTCTCGATTCCGGAATACAGACTTCGAAATTCCGAACACCTCTACTGGTCAGATCATTTCAATTATGAGAGAAAAAGTGTTGCCACTCCTAGCTTAATTGCCCTGGATTTAGAAGAAGCAATCATTCTTTAACCACAAGCATTTGGTGAGATTAGTTGTGCCATAATGAGAGACAATCGTTCACGGCGTTCAGTGCCATAATACTTCTATTTGCGGTAAAGCTAACGTGAACGGTACTTACCACCAGGAAAATATCTTCGAAAGAACTTTTATGAAGAGAACTTTTGACAGCTTTTAACTATGTACTAGTAGTATTTGAGTGCGTGTAATTAAGCAGCAGCGTAGCAAAGAGTAGTGGCTAATAATAGGGTTCTCTTCGTAATATGTAATTTTTTGTAATAAGTTTAACATGGGTGATAGTGGGCCCTTTTTTATATTTTTTTTTAGAAGTTCAGTTCTGGAAAAAGACCAAACTTTGATGTTTCGTATGCTCAAGGACACAAAACCTAAGCTTAAAGTATCCTAACAGAACGGGTTTGTTATATTCTTTGTAATTGTTGTTCATTTGTGTTTTGACTCTGACACAGAAGTATTCGGGAATATTCCAAGAATAATCCATGAATTCTTAATATTCAAAGAATTTTGAATATTAACAGAACGAAACTCACAGAACTTTGGTTCTTCTCAAAAGCACGAAACACACACACAGGCACGAAAGAGCACTGAGTAGAATAATTGAGCAATCAGTGTTTAAGTGATGATCACACCAAGATTCAAAAAACAAAACACAGAACTCCAGTTGATCTAAAAAAGGGCCACGAACAAACGCTCAAAATTCTGAAGCTTCAACTGTCTGCGGTACACAACACGTGGGAATCAGCTTAGCATCAACAAATCGGGAGCTAAAGCGATAGCAGCGCTGCTGTCTAGCAGTTTCGCCGTCTCCTGTGCTTTTTAAATGACCAGTTGTCGAAGTTTTCTCACTTTCTTTTTCCACAAGCTACGACTATAAGGTTCCACTGCATGGACACTTGTAAAAATAGATGTTTCGCAACTTGCTTGATCTATGAGATATCTCACCTATATTTTCCTACTTTAGAACCACACTGCAAAATGAAGTGATGCCTCGAATCCATACTCAGGAAACTTCCTCCCTTAGATATACTTCACTAATGTGCTTTGGCCAAATTAGACTAAATGTTACTATACCAAAATCCATGCCACACCATTTTAGTATTTAATAGACGGCAAATGAGCTAACCAATTGTGGAATATATTAACAGACGCATTCCATAGCCATTTCCTATCAGCATCCTAGCACTTCCATTTTTTATCTACTAACGAATCAGTAAAAATTATTCGGAAATTTAACTCGACATTCCAAAACTTCGAGACAGACCACTACAAAATCGCCCAACGGATAGAATTATGTGGTTTCGACTTGAGTGAATGTCATAATTGTACTTTCCATATGGTAACAAAAGCACACAACAAACGTCACCATCATATAGTCTATGGAAATTAGGGGAAAAGGTACCTCAACCTGAAAAATTGAAACAAAACGTTCCAAGTTGCAATTAAGTCAGAACATATTTTATATCAACATATCCAAAATTAGACCATGGGAACAGCTTCTAAAATGCATAAAAATGGTAGCCTAATGTGTATTGTTTATACCGAAAATCAGAATACAGACACCTTTTAAACAAATTATGGGCAAGAATATATGAACAAATTATGAGCAAGATCATATGAACAAAAGCCACATCATTATCAATCACGCCGCTATATTGAAAACACGTCGGAAATATCGACCTTTTTTGTTTCCACGTAATATCTCTTAAACATTGCGTTTTACGGTTGAAGTTGTAATTTCCAATATTAAAGAACAGTACATTTTCTCAAATTGGGGCCCATCGTGGGTTTTCTGAGCCCAACAGTTTCCAAGATACAGCTGTTCAAAGTTCAGGTAGTTTTCGAGAATTCGTTAAAATACATGCGTCAATAAGTTTGATCACAAAAAATCTCCTGACCGGCGGTGATTTTGACAAAAATTGTCATTTCCAATACCCGCCCCCACAGGGAGGTCTGGCGGAATCACTGAATGTAATATATCAAAGTTTTTGCAACTTTTTAACGATCCGTAAATTATAAACAAATATTGGAGGGAGGGAGTATTGGTTTTGGCTCACTGCCCTCGATTCTGACCATATGAGTTTGTTATTAACTCACCTAGATCTACACTAACATCCGGTTTGCGTTTCATTACACAAAAATAATAAAGTGATAGTAATTTATTTTAATATAGGTAAGGGATAGAAATATATTATTTTTCTGCAATACTGGGGCAATGATTAGAATAACACAAAAAGCAAATAAAATATGGTTTCATACACAAAATATATTCCTTAATCATAATATTTTAAATTAAATATTCCGAACTATATAATGAGCAATAGAACAATACATGTTTTCAGAGTTATACTAATACATTCTCATTTTGAATCGTATGCATAATATTCACAGTAACATAAAATAAGGTGCTTAAACACGAATGGCGTTTCTATAACACCCAATTCTTTGAAATCAATTTCAGGCAGAGGCGGCGTTTGAGGGTGGCAACTGGGGCAACCGCCCCAGGCCCCGCGTTGATATTTTTCTTACTCAATGATATAAAAGTTGATTTGTAAAAAAAAAAGTTTACAAATAAACTAGTTTGTATAGTTTCCATGCGAAATGTAATGTGAAATGGAAATGAATAAAGAAGCACTTGTAATTAGCAATGCAGTTTTCTTATTGTACTTTCTTTAAATAAATTATGTCGGATTTTTTTTTCATAAGAAACCGTTGTTCATTAAAAAAGAGAATATTTAGTAATAAATTTAGGGTTAGGAATGAAAGGAAGAAGTGAGAGGAAGCATTTAGGGGGAAGTTGCTTACTGCTTTAGATGTAACATTTCGGCGCTCAGCGATTTTTACTTGTACTTTGGCCCCGCGGGGTCATTATTGCCCTAGGCCCCGCGCTCACCTAACGCCGCCTCTGATTTCAGGTAACATCCTTCTCTGTTTTCTCCGTACAAAAGAGATAAAAAAATATTCAGAAAGGATTGTATTTAAATATGAAAATTATTTTCTGAACCATAAAATAATAACTTATAAAATAAATTTTCAGCAGCTTTCATATACCTATTAAACCTACTTCGCCTTGGAACTGTTCAGATTTTGAACGGTTTATCATATTTATAAGAAAGTATTTACTTTCATAGAACACGCCCATTCTTGGGTTTTCTGAAAATATATAAGGTAAAGGCACCAGTTCTCGGCATGTTAAGGTGGATTTGCAGGAAGTGCTTTCTATACATCTGTGTAAGAAACAACCCTATTTTTTTCAGTTCATTATCAACTTTAGGTTTCGTTCGATAATGTAATAGCATAAACTTATTCGGTAATTTGCATGTGATAAAATTACGTTTCATTACAACCTTAATTTTGCTCCAGTAGTCGTCACCCTAAATTTGGCTGTCCCCTATTCTTGTCGCACCAATGCACCAGTAATTGTCACCCAATCTACTACTAATATTCGTTTAGAAAATATGTATATCGTCTTTTGCATCTTCACTGGATCTGAACCTGACAAAATAAAGCGTGCTTGAAAGGAAAGAGACCTAGAAGCTCCTCAGAAATTCTTTTTAAAAACCTGAGTTGATTTCCGGTGGATGTAAGAATTTTAATTTTGAATTTTACTGACTACTGGAAAGAGAGGATATCACCATGAAATTTTTATAAATTTTACTTCGCATTAAATTATATTTATCACTTTCTGAAGTAACAATTTTAAGTAGCAATTTCTCACATATAATCGTCACCGGTGACGAATTTTGGTGCAAAGTATGTTTAACTTGGACCAGTAGTCATTGGTTGGTCAGTATGTTTAACTTGGACCTTTCAAAGCAGAGAAAGTGGCAATGAAGGCACGCAAACTTATAATCTAATAATTTAATTACAGAGGCATTTTATGCACATGTAAACATCAGGTACTTATACCCAAAACTTCAATGCTTTTTTCTTAATGTTCATTTGCTTAACACTAGTTGCAAAACCACTAAAATAGCAGGAAACACGAACTTGCCGCCCGAACACAGGACATTACTACTAAGCGAAGTGACACAATGAACATATTAATGGTGCCGGTTACATACCAGATTATGACTGCTAACTTGGTCTGTTTCTGTCACCAAACGATGAAAGTTTTATTTTTATATGTTTAGTTAAAACATGATGACCACTGAAGCAGTGACGAGAACTGGTGCCTTTACCTTACTTGAAAAGTTTATTAGCTAAGCTATTAAGATGGAGCAAGAAACATTAAGTTTTCCTCTGCATTGGATTGACCCATCGTAATGTAACATATGACATCGGCTGAAACCTGGAAACGCTTGAATTAGTGATTTAAAGACCGGGATAAAGCAGGATAATAAAAAAAACAGGAATTTCTTTCCGCGAGGCAAAAAACCGTGGTTTTATTGAGAAAAACGTTTTGTTTTTGCTTTTTCATCACGAATATTTAATAGTTTGTAGTTTCACCTAGTTAGTAATTTAGCGAATGTAATGTATCTGAAGGCTCTTGCAACTTTTTAACGATTCGTAAATGCTGAACAAAGATTTGAGGGACACAGCCATGATTCTGTTCCCTCTCTGCCTTGGATTCTGACCATATGAACTAGTGTAAATATAGGTGAGTATATAACAAAGATGCGGTTGGCATTTCATTACTCAACAATAATGTGTTAGTATTTTTTTTTTCAAAAGAGATAGGAATGTATTTTATTTTCGGATTATTGTGGCAATTAACAGAATGACTTAATCCCGCAAGAATATAGTTTTACACACAAAATATATTCCTTGATCAAAATACTCTAAATTAAATATTTTGAATAATTATAAATTATGTAATGAGCAATAGAGTAATATGTCTTCAGATTTATTTCCAGTAATATATCCTAATTTTGAATAGCATGTATAATATTCACTTTTATTCACACTAACATAAGTTGCTTAACCACTACCCGCTTTTCTATAACACTCCGTTCTTTGGAATCAATTTAAGGTGATATTCTCATATTTTTATTCATACAAAAGAGCTCCAAAAGTATTCAAAAAGCATTGTATTTAAGTATGAAAATTATTTTCTTGGAGTATGAAGTAATAACTTACAAAATAAATGATTAGTAGCTTTCATGTACCACGGCTACTTCGCCCTGAAACTGTTCAGAGTTCGAACGGGTTTATCATATTTATAAGAAAGTCTTTACTTTCATAAAGCACGGCTATTCATGGCTTTTCGTTAATATTTGAAAAATTTACGATTAGTGCTGTTATTAAGATTCAGCAAGAAGCGTAAGTTTTCAGTTGCTATTATCCTTCGCAATGCAATATACTGGAATCAATTGAATATACGTTTATGAAACAATTTTGTTTCTGGGAGTCCCAATACAGATTTTATGATTTTAAAGGTAGATTTGTAAAACTAACATTTTAACTATTCATTAATTATAAAATAATTTTACCTGCCCCAAAATGGCAACAAAGTTTTTTTCAAAGTACTATGAAAAATATATATTAAAAAAACGTTTTTTTCTTCGGCCTTCAATTTTCCGTTTATTAAACACTAATTTGTAACAAAAACTAACATTTTAGCTATTTATTAAAGATAAAATAATGTTACCTGCCCCGAAATGGTAGAAAATGGTTTTATTTATAAAGTAGCACTAAAAAAATGGATTGTTTCCTTTTTTTCCGGCGTTTAATTTTTCCGGTTTTTCTAAAACACGAGCATTTACACGATTTCAAATCAGTATATGGAATTGGTGGGGGCACGACCGCCATTCTGTAACGAATCTTTCCGGACTTTTCCGTCGTCCAATTTTGAATATATATGAATCAGAATGACTAACCAAGACGTTAAAAATTTATAGTGCTTCTGTTTCAAATTTTCCCCCGGTCCAATACTATTTTGCCTACTAGACTAAAAATAAGACACCAAAATTTGAATTCAGCTGTTTCCTTAATTTGGTATTTATTGCGTCCTTCGACTATGTTACATGATATTGGACTTGGCAGTGATTCTACAAAGGTTTCACAAAGTAGATGATTTAGATATCATACTCACAAAACATTTTGCAATGAGAATAAGAGTACATTTTTTCTAACATTTCATAATATATAATACGCAAACTAAAAGTCTTCTCTGTCGCTAGGGGTAAAAGTTAATGTAACAATCCAGTATGCACTATATAAATACAATTGACAATACTATACAATATACACTATGAAAGGATACTATCTGAAATACAATATATATTGAATGTTGTGCAGATTAAAAATAATAATACTCATACCTATTTAAAATACTCTATACCCATACAATTTATAATATAACATAATGTACGATATTTACGAATACAATCTCTAACGAATATAATATATACAATGCTTATTCTGATTGTTGTTAAAGTATGTTGTCATGTTCCCGGATTCATGTAATCCTCTATTGAATAGACGGATTATTTTGTAATACATATATTAATGACAAAAATGGATGACCTAATGTCAAGAATCTATATATATAAAATCACAGCCATATTCAATCCACTAGTGGATGAGGCCTCTCCCCGAAGAGAGGAGTTGGTCTACTGCTCCCATGCTAACCAGACGGATTAGGAGAGGAGAGCCGAAGCTCTCACTGTGATCGCCACTGTCTTTTGTTCACAGCAGCTCCCCAATTGTCCTCACCATGCCATGCTGGGTCAACACCGAAATTTTTATTTTTGAGCACCCACCGGGAATCGAGCGCGCTACCGACTAGGTTATGCAGGAGCTCATATATATATGTATATATTAATTTTGGTGGCGATTTAAGACTTTGAAATTTTGTGGGAGTTAATTGTACAGAAGGAGTTCCATATATTTTGGACCAACTTCTAGAACAGTGCAGTTATGCGATGGTATCTCTATGTTAAGATTATTACGGTTGTCGTACGAATGTGTTTAATACATTTATAGTATTTTTTAAAGTTGTTTTTCACAAATATTAAAACATGGTAAATATACAGTATAAAGACGGAAGCGGTAAAATACTCTGTTCCCTAAAGATTGGTCTACACGACTGATTAATTTTCTTGCCTGTTATTATTTGGATGACTCTCTTTTGCAAGGAACATTTTTTGCTGTGTATTGCTTTTGCAGCGAAGAGTGCCTAAATCAACTGTACTACGGTATTATTGCATTGGTAATATACACTGATCTAACCTGCCCAAGATTTAAGCTATTACAATGCGCCTAGAGTTTTCAAGGCCGCCAAAGAAATAGGATTAAAAAAAAAAAGGTTTGCCACGAGCCAAAAGAACCTGAATTTATTGACGAAATCGTTTTTTTATGCATTTTCATTACCAATATTAACTACTTATCACATCTAATGCATTTGTTGTTTGGGTTTAGTAGAATTAAATGTTCTTACGTTAAAAATGTACAAAAAACTTTCAATTTACATTATGAATACAATATATTTCATTAGCACCCTTCTACATGAGAAAAGCTCTTTTCACTTTTGTCCCTTAGGCATCTTTGGCTTAGACCGAGAAAACACATGATGCTTGAAAAAATTGTCAGAGGGATTTTTTTTCTAAATATATGTTTTGAACATGAACTAACATTTTAACTAATTAACTGATCATAAAAAGTTGACAGGGACCCCGGAATATTAAAAAAAATCGTTTTTTTCCGTAGTCGCAGGAAAAATTTAAAAAATGTTTTTTTTACGTTTCTTTCCGGCGTTCAATTTTTCCTTTTAAAAACACTAATGCGCTACATATAAATGTGTGAGCCACTGATATGCAAATTATTCTTTTTCTTTAAAAAAAAAACCGGAAAAATTGGACGCCGGAAAAAAAGTTTTTTTCCTTCAATTTTTCGTGCTACTTTCGAAATGAACGTATTTTACTATTACGGGGTCGCTGACAACATTTTATGATCATTGAATTAGTTAAAATGTTAGTTCGTGTTCAAAACATAAAAAAAAAGCCTCTGACAAAGTTTTTGAAGCATTATGTAAATTTTCTCGGTCTGAGCCAAAGATGCTAAGAGCCAAAAGCGAACAAAACTTTTCTCTCATGTACAAGGGTGCTAATGAGATATTTTACATTCCTAATGTAAATTGGAGTTTTTTGTACATTTTTTAAGGTAAGAACATTTTATTATACTAAACCTAAACAACAAATGCATTAGGTGTGTTAAGCAGTGAATATTGGTGATGAAAAAAAGATTTCGTCAATAAAACTAGTTTTTTGCCTTGTAGAGAAAAAACAATTTTTCCTGTTTTTTCCCGAAAATTTTCGTTTTTTATTCCTGGCCTTTAAAACTCTAATATAAATACAAGTCCATACAAACTTCCATGGTAGTCTATCTAAACCAAATAAGCCTATTATTACTATTGATAATAATGTAATAAATTATGTAGAGAATACTAATTTCTTAGGAGTCGAAATCAGTTGGAACTTAAGTTGGGAAAAACATATTACAAATACTGTAACGACTTAGTAAATTCTGCTTTGCAATAAAGGCTGTTAGAAAATCTGTAAATTTGGACGCGGCTAAAGCACTATATTATGCACGCGTAAAGTACGGAATTATGTTTTGGGGAAACGATGCTAAAACGCTACCATTATTTCGACTACAGAAACGTGTAGTAAGGATACTTGCAAACACGAAACACAAATCTCCATGTAGACATTTGTTCAAAGAAAAAGCGATGTTAACATTGCCATGCATTTATTTATACGAAATATTAGTATACATAAAGAAAGACTCTGGAGATTTTGTACTCAACAGCAGTTTCCACGATTATAATACTAGGAAGAAGTGGTATATTCATCTGTACTATCACACAACAAGCATTTCTCATAAGAGTGTAATGCATAATGGTGCATCTTTGTACAATATGTTACCACCAAATGTAAGAAATGGAGACACTCTGGCACGATTTAAAAGAGACCTGAAAGCATATTTGGTAGAGAACTGTTTTTACTCTGTACAGGAATATTTAGATGTATAAAAGAAAGAACTATGTACTTATGTTTTATACTACGTCTCATCAATGTAATAGTTCATTTGACCATTTATATTTGTCTGATAAGTCCCATGTCATGTATTGTTCTGATTTTTTTTGTTTGTTTTTGTCGGTAGGAACGATGTTCTTATATTACATCTCCTCAAATGTATATACAATACTATAATGTAACTTTTCATATTATGTTATACAAATCCCATATCATGTATTGTGATTCTTGGACGAAAAAATAAACTAAACAAAACAATGCTACTTGAGAGCTAATCTTAATGTGCTAGTGATATTGCATGTTTTTTCTTGTATTCCTGCTAGTAATATGATATATAGCTTAGTATAATCATTACACTTCAATACCAAGTCCAAATCTTTTTATCTTTGTGTAAAATTTGTGAAGAATGAAATGCATACAACGCCCGTCTACACTAAATGTAGTAGCTACTATAGTTTATCGGTCCATGAATTATATTTCTCATGGATCTACAAAATCAATTGCCTTCATTTTTCTAGCGTATAAAGGTTGTTCTCTACGAGTGATGTACAGGACGGAAAAGAAAAACTTTGGGGAAATAACGGATTTTTTTTTTAACGAGGCAAAAAAAAAAATGTTTTATCGACGAAATGAGTTTTTACTTCTTCATCACGAATATTCACTACTTAGCATATCTTATGCATTTGTTGTTTAGGTTTAGTAAAATTAAAACGTTCTTACGTTAATAAATGTGCAAAAAACTTTCTATATACATTAGAAATGCAATACATTTCATTAGCGCCCTTGTACACGAGAGAGAAGCCCCATCGACTTAAGGGCTGGAGGCATCTTTGGTGCAGGCCCTGGAAACTTAAGTAATGCTTCAAAACTTCAGAAGCAATCCCAGTATGGATGTTGTCTTCTAAATGTATGTTCTAAACAAGAATTGCCATTTTAAATACTTTATTGATTATCAACTGTCGTATGAAAAGTAATAAAAAACG
The DNA here is from genome assembly GCA_022664845.1 of Lepisma saccharinum. Lineage (NCBI taxonomy): Eukaryota > Metazoa > Arthropoda > Insecta > Zygentoma > Lepismatidae > Lepisma > Lepisma saccharinum. Next base: position 12,961 of record JAGDQP010018921.1, read on the forward strand.
TTTTTTTTAAAAGAAGCATGAATTAAAAAAAAAACCTTTTTTTTTTCTGTTATTTCCAGTGTTCAATTTTTCCTGAAATTTTACATCACTATTCTGTATCCCCGTTTAAATAGCTCTCCTAAAGTTTAACCACTTATTGATACGAAAAGCGAAGACAGCTGTAGGAGTATGTGAAAATACACTATGGTTACCGCATATCCTTATTACCTATCAACGCATACGGGCAAGAAAAACATTTTTAAACAAACTTCCCACACAGTTATCTTAATTCCCCAAATTCCTTACATAATGATTACAAATTCCATAACGCAATTAATTATTATACGTTATACTAACCCTTCTTATTTAATAATCATAAATAGTAGTTAGTTTCCATACGAGAGTTGCGATCAGGCCTCAGCATTCCACCACGACTAAACTCATGTCTCCGAGGAGCAACCATTCGGGCACCTTCGGCTAACTTCGACCGCAAGGGTTAGGGGAGGGGCCATTATTTTCTGCTGGTGACGAGCAGAGCATAAGAACAACATCAACAGAGCAGGGGCAGATTAGATCAAGGTTACTGGATTAGATTGTTATTGCATTCTGGCACCCACAGATGATTGCGGTTGAGTAATGTGGTATAGAACATGTCACATTATTACAAGCGATTATAAACGATTATTAAAGATTCTGCCCTAGCGTTCACGCAATACAATGACGACAATACATAATAATGAGATAGTAACTATAACAAACATGATATTAGTATATACAGTGACAGTAATAATTGATTGTACCAGACTGGATTATATTAGGTCATTGTAAAGTAACTATGACGAACATGGTATTATTATATACAATTGTTATATAATTTCTGATGGGATATATAATTCGTTCAATATCATAATTCTATTAACAATATATTACATTAAAATCACATATTACAATATACACGCTGATACCTTAGAATTTTGATCAATGCTACACTGATATACTTAACACAAGTGCTTAAGGATAATGTAAAATAACGATAACCAACAAAAGATGACAGCACAATTTCCTTATATGTCTAATGTATTTTTATCGTTGCCCGAAATTTCAGCGCTGCTCCTACAAATTCAAACCTAGAAAGTTCTAACTTTCAGGGAAGAAAGTTCATAACCAATTCAAGAGTTCGATAAACGCCGATTTTTTATTGTCATATTCCTACATTGTTGAAATCGCTTGATTGATGTTGTAAATATCAAAAACTATAACAATGAAGCTCTTTCAACAATGGACAAAAAAGAAAATTAAAAATCGGCATTGATCGAACTCTTGAATTGGTTATGAACTTTGTTCCCTGAAAGTTAGAACTTTCTAGGCTTGGATTTGTAGGAGCAGCACTGAAATTTCGTGAACGATAGAAAAGAGAAACATTAGACATATACGGAGGTAGTTCTGCCATCTTTTGTTGGAGATCGTTGTTTTACATTAATCTTAAAGACGAAAATACTAGTGTAGATATACTTACATTATTTAAGTTTGTTGGATCTTTCCAAACTTCCCAGAATTGACCTATGCTGTAGCAGATTTTTTTAGTAGAAGTTCTTTAATAGTTTCTTTTTAGGGGTTAGCTGAATTCTTTACGGAATTTCGAAGTTTATTGAATAATTTTATTCCAGTGTACATAAATGAATTGGCCTATCTCGATGTGCTGTGGTAAGGGATTGGAAGGTGCGAGTTATGTCTTGTGTGGTAATCGTATTTGTTATTGTTTCGGTTTATTTTGCCTTTGTTGCTATGTAACAAATTACTGATTCGCTCAAAAAAAAATGCGATTAAAAACTGTCTTGTATGATACTGGCTTTAATTATTAATCTTCTTTTATATGTGTCTTTTACAAGTCAAATGAAACCATTTGTATATTTTCTTTATTGCTATTTTACTGTGATAGTTTATTGCTGTGTAACTTTAATATGTCCAGAAATATGTTAATACAACACTGGAACCATTTTCTTGAATTGTATTAGTTTGAGAATGAATGTCCACGTTCTTGTAGTAATTCGTTGCGCAGTAGGCCGAGGGACTTCCCCCGTTTCTTAACTTCTAGACTTTTCCATGCTCTGTGACTCGTCTACTTGACGCCAACTAAGCTAACCAAAAGCATATTTGAAATGTTTTAGTCTAAGACCCACTACGGTCTGATGTCCTTTGTGTTCCCATCATATGCTAATAAGGTCGAACATATTCATATGTGTAGATAGGCGAACCAGCAAAGTTAGAACCAACAGTTCAGTTGCAGTTAGGATCCTGTTGTGTCGACCACGCGAAAGTCGAAGTCTATTCTCGTGCGCAGTGAATGTCGTTGTAATAACTTGACATACGCGGAATCTGATGAAGACGTTACTTTGGTCTTTTTTTTTTCCTCTCTTCTTCGTAGATATATTTCGTGTGTCATTAAAGTTTGGGAAGCTGATTTAATCTCACGACATTCGGTCAGTAATTGTGACATTAACGCATCAGTGACAATAAGTTTTTTTTTATTATTTGGATATTGGAACTTTTCCCCACCCCACGCGCACGAATACATACTGCCAAACGCCGAGTGGAACAATTTCATTGTAACCTTCGTTCCTCGTTGCCTGAGTGTTGGAACGTGAAACTAAACGTCAGTTAATAAATTTGAACTTGACTAGTGAATTTCTGTGATGTTTTCACTATAAAAGCTCGGTGGTATTGTTCCCTCATGCTCCGGGCGCCAAGCCTCGCCCCTATTGTAAAAATATATACAGATAAAGACGGTGTAACAAAAAATATTTTATGTTATATGCATATTTCAAAAGAGTTGAATAAATGCATAATAAATACTCTTGTAAACAATCAACTACATATAGGTTTCTTCTAATGAGTCTGTTGCAATAAGGCTCTAAGAAGTATTATTTCAAAGCATATCATAACGTAGCCACGTCCCGTGGCTCCCCGTGCTATTTTGAACGTATAGAAATAGCTATCGTCACATAACATATGGGGGCCGTTTGAAAAGTTGAATTTTAAAATAGAGTGTCAACGCTGACGACTAGGTGCTTGGGTACAGAGAATAAGCACAATATGTTTCGATTGTGTCGAATATGTATACTCAAAGTTTGTGCGGATACGTCGAACTGAATGGAAGTAAGAAATACTTAATTTTAAAAGTTGATTTGCAACATTGTCAACTGTGGGGGACATGAAGTACCTGTATGACGCGTCCCAGTAAGTAAATACAACGTTTGGCCCTAATACGTTCAACAATGTCGATGAAATTTAAAAAAAAATATTTTCTGTCTATTGGTTGGCAATACTGGCAACTTCTTCGCCAGGTACCCACATAAAGTGTACCAGTACCTAATGCACGTAGCAAATTTTGTGTAAATCACGCTAACACATATGAAAACTAGTTTTTTAATCGTTTCCCAACACTGACAAACTACGGTGTCTGTATGACCTGTACCAGTACCTAATCAACGTGTGTCAAATTTAATGTAAATCAATGCACTCATGTATTTTAAAATAGGCTGGCAACACTGACAGCTATGGTGTTTGTGACTGGGGACACCCAAAAGGGCAGATATGGTATGGAAGAAAAAAAAATGATTTTTTAAAAAGTTGGCAACACTGAGCACTGGTCAACCCGGAATATCTCACATATACCAAAAACTATTTTAATCATGGGTTTAATTTATGTTGAATTTCTTCTTAATTAACTATAAAAAGTACTTTTTGTTTCAAGAGACGTTAGCAGTATTACAAATTGTTGCCATGGAAAAAGACGAAATTTAAAAAAAAAACGAAGGCTCTTTTTTAACGGAATTATTTTTCAGAGAGAAACGAACGTTTGTTTTCTATTTAACACTAGTTCAAGGATATGGTACTAGGTTGGTCATTAGTTCTTGAGAGCGTTGGTTTAGCAATCGTAAGTCCTAACTTCGTACATTTTCCGAGAACTTCAGTCCACGTCAAGCAAGGTAGCGTTTTTCTCACTGTTACAAATTCAGCAGAAAGCGTCTTCCTTCCTTTTTACAAAGTGTGTAAGACGCGACCTATTCCATCTTAATTGAGGCAGAGTAGGTATCGGTCAAGTCATACATTTGGTATTTATTTTTATGGAGACCTATGAGTTCTATGGAGACCTGTATTCTTTTTTTTTTTTTAAACTAAGATATTCGTCCTCAAAGTTTATTGATATTGAAGCTCCAAACGCCATATGCTGTTTGTTTTGACACATCAAATATAAGCAAGTAATTATCATAACGAAGTAATTCTTTATTTAAGTGATAGATACTTGTCTGTAGTTTGCGATATCAAAACATAATTTGTACAGGGTGTTCACTAATTCTGACAAATTTGAAGATAAAATCGAAAAATTCAAGATTTCGAAAAAAATTTACTCTCCTCCGTAAAGAAAGTACGTTTTTGCTCTTTACAATTTTGAATAATGTAACAACTTGATTTTATTCGTTGTTACCAGAAATTATTTGAGTGAAAAAAGACTCCTTAGATTATTAAAAAAGGAAATATATATTAGACCACCTCCTCCCTCCGGGAGAGGCCTCATCCACTAGTGGATTGAATATGACTGTGTATTATATATATATATATAATCGAGCTCCTGCGTAGCCTAGTCGGTAGCGCGCTCGACTTCAGTGCGAGCGGTCCCGGGTTCGATTCCCGGTGGGGGCTCAAAAATTTCGGTGTTGACCCAGCATCGTGAGGACAATTGGGGAGCTGCTGTGAACAAAAGACAGTGGCGATCACAGTGAGAGCTTCGGCTCTCCTCTCCCAACCCGTCTGGTCAGCGTGGGAGCAGTAGACCAACTCCTCCCTTCGGGGAGAGGCCTCATCCACTAGTGGATTGAATATGGCTGTGATTTATTATATATATAATCATTTTCAGAATAAATCGATGAGCTGTTACTCATTTACTCTCCTCTATGAGCCAGGTCAGAACCAACTGGTTGTAGCGATGTTTCTACCATCTGCAGGCTTTGATTCGAATTACTTTCCTGTTAACGCGGGGTTTTGGTTTTGGTCTGACCAAGCAGATCGATTTTGTATATCAAAAGGTGAGGTAGTAGATTTTTTAAGTGGAACTTAAGTGTTATCCTCAGAAAAGGTTCAATTCAAGCACGATTAGTTGAATGCCGATATGGTTTATATTAAGTACGTTCAATTCGTACCAGTGTAAAATTGTGGCTTGGATACTGTATTCGAATATTTCTTCGGATATTATTATTATCAGCTGTGAGGATTTTCTGTTTGAAATCAGAAACGAAACAGAATTTGTCCTCAGATGAGAAATGGAAAGTTGTGCGTACTGAAATTGGTAAGATCTTTCCATTCTGTATTCTTTTCATTTTGATTAGCATTAGTAGTGGTAGTGATTACAGTATTAAGTATACTAGAGTGGTTGTATTCATATTTGTACAGGCGAATGCTTTCTATAACCTTTCTATACGAAATAATGTGGGGTACCTTGAAAAGGGCCAGATTAGAAAAGTGAATCAAATGGTCCGGTTCCTATATCAAGTATTTCATTATCTAATAGTGCTTATTTTCTTACACGAAGTATTGATTAGTAATTTTAATAGCCGGAAAGTAGGGAAGTCAGGACTATGTAACTTGTTTGCAGAGTCAGTCGAAAATTACGATTTAATTGAGTTCCGTCTGACTTACAAGGAAAATTTGACCTTCAGTGATTTCCTTCAGTTTGGTATTGATCACCTAAGTCTGGTAGGATGTTATTAAAGTTTTAGTTATTCTCATATTATTTTCTTTTCAAGTTTTGTTAAGAATAGAATCATTATTCGAGAGATACGGATTTCAGAAGTTATTTATTTATTTTTTACTTATATGGTTTCGGATTATGTGAGGATAGAACCAAATATTCGAATATGGAAGTCATGCCACAAATTAAAGGTGTATTTAAGTTCAAAGAATAATTTCATTTCATGTTACTATTTTTAGATACTATTATTAAAATCTTGATTGATTGATTCTTGATTGTTTGAATTACTTTGTCTGCACGAATTATAGTGCCTTTTATAAAGAATTTTCTGTGGCAAGAAAGTATTGGATGAAACAAAGATTACGTCATTTTGATAATCTATTTGCCTGTCTGTTTTCTGGTCTCTTATGAGATATTGTATTCATTGCAATTATTTCTTTGATAAAAAATATCAGAAAAGTAAAATTTTTCATTATCCCTTGAAAATCAAACTAGTATTCGCTATGAATTATAATCATTTGCTAATTAGCTATAAGAACAAGGTGAACACATCGATCAATTTTATTTGTGGGTTGGATTTGTCAACTTCTCACCGACATTGATGTTGCCTGAATTTGTGGAAATGCGATATATGGGGGGTTGAGATTAGTGTTTAATATTTTCTAGATTTTCTTTCATGCTTTTTAATTTTATTTTATGCTAATCTGGATGATGTTGAACATTTCTCATCCACCCGCTCTATTTCTACTGGTTCTGGTTGGCGTACTGTTACAGTAACCACTTCTAAATACTTTATCCAAAAAATACCTCCAAGAGGTTGAGACTGTTATTTTCACTGTAACCACAGCGGCAAGTTTGTTGTTTTTCAAAAGTTGAAAAATTAGGACGCCATTTTCTCAAAAAGCATAATGTAAACTCTTCATTTTCTATTAGAAACAAGTCACTTGTGTGTTCTAAGAGCTCACAAATTTTATTTTCGACCAAGTATTGGTTTAGATTTATGACTAAATTTTTCATGCCCAAAAGTTTGTTATTTTGAAAATTCCGTGATTTTCTAAAAAAAGAAGGCACTTTGAAAATAAATTAAATGTTTCTTCCAAATTTACTTATTTTGAAAAGTCTGCCATGTTTGGATGCCATTTTCTCAGAAAAAGACATTTGTGAGGAAATAGATTTTTCGCGAGATTTGTCGGCATTTGAATTTTCTTTAATGTCTTTAGGTAACTTTGGCTCAGGCTGAATGGACGATGATGGGAGAATTGATGTAACTAAGAAAGTGGAGGAAATGGGAGAACCCCGAGATAATCCACGCACACGGTGTTTGTCCATCACAAAGCCCACATGGCACAAGCCGGGATCGAACTGAGGACCCGACGCACCAGAGGTGAGCGCTCTACCACTGAGTCCTCGTGGGGCTCTTTGGCAACTACTGAATTTGACACGAGAAGAGGAATTATCGGTAAATCAAGAAGCCTCTTTCAAAATGTTTCGCGAACGGATTTTTTTTTCAGGAAACAGCCGTAAAAGTTAAACCAAAAACCTAATGCTTGTTCGATTATGAAACTTGTTAAGCTTTCAAAAAATATAAGTGAATTCTAGTTAACGTGCTAGCAAGCTGGTGGACTTCTAAGGATGGGACCTAGAGCTTTTGGTAAAGTGGGCTCCGGCGTTTAGCAAACATAAGACTTATACACTGTACTAAAAGTTCAATTGTGTTAGAAAATAGTGTCCAGATATGACAAAATTTTAAATAACAACAAAAAATCTGTTGTTACAGTCGAAGTAACACTCCCAACATCCTCAACGGTGTAGATCACCCCGCCATCTTGGTATGACCTTTCCATTGATTTACATGGGTATGGTTTTTCTAGTATTATGTCTCTCAGGAACGTATTTTTTAACTTGTTTTCACCTAGTGTTTCGTCACGTTTCCTTTGACTCATGCTGTTTTATAGAAATGCAATATTTTACACACGAACAATATAATTTCCCGTTGACATATTGTGATTTTTGTGGTAAACTATTAATAATATATTATACTTATATATTTGAAGAAATTTCACAAAGCAAAACTCTACAAGAGTCAAAATAACCAGCAAGGCAAGTTTCATTAAGGCGGAACTTGAATATTCTACTTCTGAGAGACATAAGCTGATTCCCATGTAAATCAATGGAAAGGTCATACCAAGTTGGCGGGGGTGATCTACACTGTTAACAGTTTGTTCTTAGCTTCTATTTGTTCGTGGTTGACGGCAGTGCTAACTAGTGACGGGGACTTAAGACTCGTGGAATTCGAATTTGATCTGTTTTGTGTTTATCTTGTGTTATTGTGAAGTTTTCCGATGACTGTTCATCTTACATTGGAGAAGTTTTTGATCCAAATGTGATGGATGTGCAAGTGTACATTGAACAGTTTGAGACCTACTGTGAGGCTTACAATGTTATGGCTGATAGAAGGGTATTTCGGTTTTTGGCCAATATAACTCATGAATTATTTGCTACGCTTAAGAACCCTGTGGCTCCAGAGAAGATTCAGTCCAGTCCAGAAGGGACCAGTCCTTTGAAACAGTACAGAAACTGCTGAAGCAACATTTTGGTTTTAAATGGAACATCGTGGTGGAATGTTACAGGTTCCATATCCTGAGACAGACTGAGTTTCAGTCGGCGCCAGACTTCCTCCGTATGCTTTGTTGGAAAGTAATGAGGTGTGACTTCGGAGCACAAACAGATAACTTGCTACGTGATCAAGTAGTTGTTGGGGTGTACCGAGAAGACGTACGCAGGAGATTACTAGCCAACGAAAAGCTCACGTTGCAGGGTGCCATAGATCTTTTTACCCTGGAGGAACAGGTTGAGAAGGATGTTCGGTTCTTACAAAAGCGCAAGGCGAATGCAGAAGGATCTTTCAGATCTGAGACAATTCAGCAAGTTTGCAAGGAGAGTAAGTCCACAGTTCTGAAACCTAGTAAGAGACAAAGGATCTGTTACTGGTGTGGTGGTTCACACGCTGATGAGAAAGGGTACATGTCATGTTTTGCTGCCAAACTAATATGCAAAGCGTGCAAACGTAAAGGCCATATTCAGCGTTTTTGCCAAACAAGACATAACGGTAGGCAAGAAAATCTAATTTCAGATTCAGCACAAGGTCAGGAAAAATACCGTATGTCGAATTTGAGCAAGTTCAGGAGAAGGATTAGACTCAACCTACATTTTTTAGCTCGCTGTCTTAATAATTTTGTCCTAGGTTGTATTAAAAAACCCAAGGAAGCAAAATCTTCGGATTTTAGAATGCATTATGTAGATATGCAGATTAATGGTGTAACTTATAAAGCCAATCCTAACACTGGCTTTGGCAAAAGTTTGATTCCGATGGATCTGTTGTTACAAATAGGTGATCTACATAATTTGAACACATAAGCAAATCATCAAGATGCTAAATAATACAGAATTACAAGTAGTAGGTTCAATAAATATCACTGTCACGCTTAAGTTATTTGAATTTGTATTACCATTTCTGGCAGTTCATAGAGTTATCTAATATAATCGTGGGTAATGAAGCGTTAGAAATCCTCTTTCCCAGCACCTTCAAACTGTATTTAAATACATATCAAAGAAGTCGAGCCAGCAAGATGATTTCTCTCATTGTTGATTGGCGGGATTTTATTCTTATTCTTCATTTTATCACTCAAATATTTCTTTGTATATTTTATTGCTTTATTTCTTTAACAATTTTTCTTTCGTTTAAAATATTCAAAAACAAATTATTAAAGATCTGATTGTTGATTTCTTTTCGTCGGAATTTTGGTGGTTAAGTCACACACCCCTCCTCCCCTCTCCTCTTCTCTGATTGACTGAGGCCAGTCAGTAGTACAACTATGGTAGCCGAGTAGTAAAAGCTACACAAAACCATGCTGCTTCCGAAAATTATATAAAAGTAAATTTATATGGCAGCCCATGTTTTAGAAGGTTCATTAATACATAAAGCAGCCTCTTCTGTTGGATGATATAAATTTTGAATAGCTGCATTGTCCGAATTCTTCATAATAGAAGCTGAGAAACGAATTTCTACAGTTGGCGGCTTGCATCGTCCAAAATGGATGCCTCTGGAAGTGTGCAGCGGGAAGAATTTGTGAAGTTCATCAGTGTGTGAGGTGATATGTTGTGGTATATGTGGTGTGCAGTGGGTTTTCTTGTTATACCTAAATAAAAATAAAATATATCAGTTGCGGTTCTAAGCCCATCTTTCTTCAGTGTGCGTGTAAAAGTGTTTAAGTGCGCCTTCAGTATGTTAGTGATTTTTGTTTTTTGTGGAAGCGTGTGTGAAGTGGTGATCTCCGCTTAATTTAGCAGGCGCCAGTATCGGTTTTACTATCAGGTAATGTATGGTTAATGTCGTAAAATTCCTTTTTCTCCCACACAAACCTAAGTCTGTTTCACATATGTTTAGATAGCGAAATTTTAGCACGTAAAATTTTGGTTCGTGTGCTTTGAATATTATACCTTGTACTAAAGTTGATGCTACCTTTCATATGCACCTTCTTTGCACTCAGCTTTTGTTTGCTCTTTTCGGAACTGGTATGATTTTAAATTGCTCAAAATCTCTGCAGTATATCCGGTTTTTATTAAACGTAAGATTTTATTATTCACAATGTTTTATTTTGGTAACCAGCAGTTTAAACTTTCTTCGTTGCGTTCGCAAACCGAAAGCCAGTTCGCTCACAAAGATTTGTTCTGTGAATTTACACTTAAACCAACCATAGTATATCATGTTTATATTATCAGAACGGAGCTTAGGTTGTGTTGAGTTTAAAAATTGGAAATTACATGCGAAATGTTCGACTATAATTTTTGGAGATATTAAAGCAAATATATTTTTAAATTAATCTTTTCGTAGAAAGAATTGTTATGCTTCGGTAATTGTGGAAATTTTCTTTAACTGGGTTGAAGTGTAGAATGTGTACCACATTTGGAAAGTAAAAATTAACCTAATCATTTGAAAAAAAAAAGTGTGTGAAATCTTGTCTCTGTTCTTAGGCAGAGCATATCTGTAAATAATTAGTTTACAATTCCAATATGTGAAAATAACAGCATCTTTGACACACGTTGTGATGTACTAAAAGATTCTCTTCAGGAACTTAATTTTTTTCCTTTCAAGAAAATTCAGCAATCAATCTTTCTGCATTGCGTTTGTTATTTTTAGTAAAAATTAATTACATTCTATCAGATATTCTTTGTTCCAAGAGTTTCATTTATCGAGCTCTAAGTAAACGATACTGGAGTGACTATTTAGTGTTGAATGATAGACGCGAGAGCAAATATTTAAACTCGTTTGTCCACTTCCAGTCTAAACCAATGTGGACAAAATTGTCAGTTCTAACTCAGTTTTCTACGCTTCTTATCGCTGTGTGACCCGTTTATTTATTTAAGTCTTAATTCCTGAGTTATTTATGTAAGATTATATCGTACTCTGCATAGTGTAAGATTATATTGTACTCTGCATAGAATAGAAAATACTGCAAATCATATTTACATTTTTGACAGAATAAGACATAAATAAAAAAAACGGGCCACACAGTTTTATTAAGCGTAAAAACTTAGAGCCAAAAATCTGGTTTATGTTGGTTTAGACTGGAAGTGGAGAAACGAGATCAAGTGTGCTCTCCGCTCCCTGGCTTCATTGTCAATGGTTGCAGTCAGTCCAGTATCGTTTTTGATAGAAGTCATTGGTTTCATTAAGAAGTAGCGAGGATGTTATAAATAAGAAGGATATGGTATAAGCTATCTCTGCTGTAATACGATATTGAAGCCAAGAAACAAATGAATTCAATTGGTAGTTCATGACAACCGGTGTTTATTCGCCATATTTGTCGCCCACTTCCATATAAAATTTTCATATTTTAAATATATTTCGTAAGTTGATCTATCTTAGCAAATACTTTTTCCTTTTCTTGTTTATATTAAAACTCATTCTTGACGGTAAGTCTTTTTAAGGTCTTTAAACTTCTTTAATTGCCATTTTTAGTTTTGAATTTTTTCTTTGCACTTTTGATTGTATTGTATTGTTCTTTCTTCTATCGCAAACAGACTTCTATGGCCCGCTTATCTTCACTTTTGACCTTCAGTTCAATATGTCCGGAGTTACTCTTTTATAAGTTCGAGACTAAGCAAATACAGCTGTTGTGATGTATGTTTCGCGTAGATGCATCAGTAGGAGTGATAGAAAATACGAAGATATCAACTTTCAAAGAAAAGAAATATTTGTACACGTATGTTGAGGCAATTTATCTTCTGACTATAACTTATTTCTGTAATCAGTGTACTTTAGTAACTGAATCAGAGCTTGAGCGTTTACTTTTTTAAGCAATTAACAAAATCGATTCACAAGTGTTGGTAAACAGATATTTTAGATCCCAGTCTACTTCAAGGCAAAACCGTCTGGCTGGTTTGGATATATAGCTTAAACGTATTTCACTTTAAATTGAGTATGGTATAGTTTAATAGCTAGGGAAAAGTTCCTATTTCGTGGTATTTTTTTTATCAGAAAATAATGTACAAAATCTATTTAGGCTTTCCTATATCATGCATTGTGTATTATTCACGGAATTGAACAGTTAATTTGAACTAACAAAATAAAGTAGGATGGACCTTCTAAATACTTCCCTGAATACCACAACACCTCATCTATCGAACCTATCCTAGCATATACCAAAATGAAACATAAGGTAACTAATTTATACTTAGCTAACCTTAGAACTAAGCTGCTATAAAGTAACCTCACATTAATGTAATTGAGTGAACGATTCGGGGAAGTATGTAAAGTCCAACCCCTAATGAAGCCTTATTTATCGGTTATGTCATTGTAATATTTTAACGAAATCATTAGTCAGAGGTTAAAGAAAGGAAGTCTCGAACTAAGCTAAAATGTTGTTTTCAATTTGCAGCACTGTAGAATGTAGATTGAACATAATAATACAGGTGATTGTAAATGTACTGTGCAAAAAATGTTACAAAAACACCCTTTTTTTGGATATTTGGACTTGATGGACTTTAGGTACTCCCCCTGATATCATAATGACTCGTTATAATCTAGCGTACCTATAATTCTAACTATATATCAAAATAAAAAGACAATGATATATTAGGTCTACGTAAGTTACATTGAAATAACCGTAGAACTACATTAAATTTACCTAACGTATTTAACTAATATTGAAATATATACATTTTTCATCTTTAGACTAATTAAACTGAAAGGCGTGGAAATTATTTCTAATTATTATGAATTTATTAGACTAATTATGACTGACTCTTAAACTGGCAGGTCCTTATCATTCGTTTAATATTCTCCATCTGTACCCCATTCATATTAATAAGTCAGAGGTGAGCCCTACACTATCACGTTGACTCTATTTTCTGATTGTTTTTAAGGTCGGAAAGAAAGAAACCAATGCCAAGATGACTTGGATAAGTAGTATTTTTGACATGTATTCAGCAGGATTTGTATTAAGCATCGTTCACCATTATACATCGACTCTCTGCATAAGCACTCTGTCTCAAACCCAATCACAAGCTTAGTTCTGATCCTACTTTAGTGGTTCCCGTCCTTGAAATTTACGTACTCAATAAGGATGAAAATCACAGATTATTCATTTAAGTATAACTGTGCTAATAACAATGCTTCGAAAATCCGTAATGAGAAAGAAAATTTCTTTCAAGTAAAGTTTTTGCCGCGACCGTAGCAGTCAGATGCCCTGCCAGTATGACTGTTCCTTTTAAGACTATCGGTACGAAATCTACTAGCTCTATATAATCAACTGCATACAATTAGATTATATCGTAATATTCCTTTTAGTTTTGATTTGGTAGAGTCAAAGATACACGGGATTGGTTTCTTAGCCCTCAACCCTTTATTTACATACAAGAACAAAGTTAACAAAATTACTGTCCCGAAGAACACAGCTTACAGTTATTTGAGTACAAATGATTAAAGATGCCTTATTTAATAGTGATCAGTTAGAGGTTCTGGAAAATAGGATAACACCAGTTCCTTAGCAAGCTGCGTGTCGGGAAGTTGTACCAGTTCCTTGGCGAACTACGTACGGGTTAAGTTGGGACTTATGTGTGAGAGTGCACACCAGTTCCTTGGCGAACTATCTGTGCGGGATAGTACCAGTTCCTTAGCGAACTACGTACTAGGATGTTCCAGTTTCTTAGCAAACTGCGAACGGTTGAAGGAGAGGAGCTGACCACCCGGGGGAAATGAGTGATGACTCTTGCTCTGTGCAGGTCCTTTTTAAAGGTGAATGTAGGGGTGGTTCCTCTTGTTTCTCGTACTTGATTCCAGCTCCCTCTGTCTTCCGTTATTTGCTCCATCTGGTGTTAGTTTCAGGAGTTGACCGTGGTCTGCTCCAATGTGTATATATTATTTGTTTACTTGCATAACCACATGTTTGTTCTATAAACATGTGTGTTATTGTTTGTACAATGTTCACGTGTTCGCTATACACACTGGTCATTACGTTCCGCCCCCTTTTGGGGAGAAATAGTAAACAAGGTTTGTGAACTATTTATTTTTTCGCTCACTATTATAACTCTTTTAATTCGAGATCACTTTATCACTACACTATGCACTTGTATAGATGGATGTTAGCTTCACTGGAACTTATAAACTAATATCGGTGTACCGTAGAACAGGCAGATTCAGCTTGATGCATCATTATCCTCGAGTCGTAGGGCCGTATTAGTGGTTGCTGTGAGATGTTAGTACTTGTACACAAGTTCACTTAATGTTTGTGTGATTGGATCACTGGTGAGTGTCGTGTGCTTGCATACTGTTGTTATTTCTGTTGGTGCAATGTTCACCTTGTGGTTATTGGTTTCACTTATATTGTGATATTCTATGTCAAGCGATGATATGGGAGTCCCAATTTTATCACTATCTGGCTGATACACGCCTTTGACAACTTGACATATTATATATATAAATATGATCGACATTACGATGGCTGTTATTGCAACTATACTAGCAATAATATATACAGACATATTCTGAAAGGAGACAATGATTTATTTAAGATTTCCGTGTTTCTTTAAACGATAATATATAATACACAAAGTAACTGATAATATGGCAAATAATATAAAAAATATAGTAACTACTATGATTATAGTCCAAGAAAGGGAGGAATGCAGGTGCAAGTCTGAAAACATGTGGGAGTTAATTTTTTTCTCTATCTTTTTTTTTCAGTAAGAAAGTTTGTCATATGTTACTTGCGAAGTACTTGTAGTATTGAAAATCGCCGCTAGTTAGCGTCTTAATCAGTGTCCCTTTCTCTTGCCTTGTGAGTAATGCCATCTGCCGTGATTATTTAAAACTTATTTATCCCCGTCTTGAGTACTTGCTCATGATTTTTTTTCTCTCTCTCCTTCTCATTATATGATTTATTGGTTACGCTGTTCCCTTTTTAACCAAATGGTAGTCACTACTTATTGCTTATTCTCCTCATGGTAGAATTGGATTCTATCTACTGAGATGTCCTGAATCTTTTTGCGAAATCCGTCCGGAAAACGAATTCGGTATAAATTTTTGTTCAATTTTCCAGTATGATGCGCTTAGTGACGTAATGTGAAGTCCACATCTCAGGACGTCCGATCTTTCTGGTAGGAAAAAATACCTTGACCAGAGAACCAACTGGAAATCCAATTTGTTTGTGGGTTTCATCATAAAATCTTTTTTTGTTTCCAGAATTGTTTGTATGTAATATTTGCGATTTCCTCTCTTACTTTTGGTAGTTCTTCCCTGGATATTTGGGTTAGAGGACTAATGTTGAATGCACAATCTGCGGCCGTCCTTGGATTATAACCGCAAAGTAAGAAGAGTGGAGATTCGTTTGAGGTCGTGTTTCTGAAGGAGTTATAGCTGAAGACTGCCTTCTGCAACATTTGTGGCCAATTATCCATATCTTTCTGGACCATTTGTTTAAGTATATTTTGAAGGGTCTGTATAGCTCGTTCCGCTATGCCGATTGAATTATGGTTAAACGCAGGGCTATACTTGAGTTCAATGTTGTATTTGTGGGCGAGTGCTTTTATAGTATTACTTGTATTAACTGGATGTAAATTCTTGGTAGGCCCAAAAACATGAATAAATCATCTTCGAGAAATGTAGAAATGGACTGCGCGTTGAGATGTTCAGTTATCCTTGCTGTCATATGGCGTATTCCATTCCCACGTTGATGTATAGATTTCTTCCTTTGTATGATATAGGACCGCAGGTGTCGTATGCCATTTCCTCGCTAATTTTCTGTAGTGGGTGGTGAAGTAATTCACCATGTTTTTTACTGTGATGCTTTTTTAATTCTTGACAACTGAGACATTGACTGGTATATAAACTAATTAGTTGTTCATCTTCGGGAAATAATATTTTTGTACACAATGTTGGTAGACTTTGGTTACTCCTAAATGGCCGCTAATGGGGCTAGCATGTACTTCTTCAAATAGCTTTCGCGTTAGTGTCTGTGGTATGCATAAGAGATACACTTTGCCGTGTCGTGGTCTTTTTTGTACTCTATAAAGAACTTTGTCCTTAATAGTGTATAACTGTGCTGCTCTTATTGATGTGTTTGGTATTGGTTGTATCCCATGTAGCGCCTTTATTATACCAGAAAAGAAAGGATCTTTTTCTTGTTCGGCGATTAAGGTATCGGTCGAGATATTATGCTGGATGCAAAAATTGTCTTCTAAAGTATTAGAACGAAATACTAAATCTTGTTCTGAGGTGTTAACTATGTCAGTAGTTTTTAACCTGTTTGCTATGTTTTTTGTGTTTTCTTCTTCTTTTAATTGTTTGTCATCGATATCCTTTTCAATGTCGGATGGTTGTTCCAGACGACTTATTATGTCTGCTGGTTGTTCTTTTCCTGGTCTGTGGCGTACTTCAAATTGAAAATCGGTAATGTACAGTTTTATTCGCTGGAACTTATCACATTTGTCAGGCTGATGCTGTAAATTTACCAAGGCTTTGCTCTCGGTAAATAATATGAAGGGTCGGGCCATAATGAAGTACTGATATTTTCTTAAACAATATAAAATCGCTGATAATTCTTAACTCCAGGTGCTGCTATTTCGCTCAGTTTTTGACAAGCGTCTTGAACGGTATGATACAACTTTTTCTATTTTGGTCTTAGGGTCGTAAGTTGCCAATATTCCACCAGCTTGTATCTTACTGCTGTCTGCATAAACTCTAATTTCTAAGTTATCATCAAAGTGATGCAGATCTGGTGCATTTAGAATGTCTTGTTTTAATTTAACAAAGACCTTTTCCATTTCTTCACTCCAAGAAAATTTAGTTCCTTTTGAGAGAGCTGCCTGGAGGGTCTCAATTTTTTCAGTGTATCTATGTATATGGTGCCTTAGGAACGAAGTGAGGCCGAGGAAAGATCTTAATTGTCGTTTAGTTCGAGGACGACTAAACTCTTGTACCTTTTTGGCAATTTTTGGTGAGATCATTATCTTCTCACCACTTACTTTATGGCCTGGTACATTCAATTCTGAGTAGAAGAGATGACACTTTTGCGGCTTGGGTCTGAAGTTATGTGTCCTTAATTTTTTTTAGCAACATTTCTAGTGATTTTATATGTTGAGGGCCTGAAAAGTCGCTGACCAGTATGTCGTCTGCGAATGATGTGATAGTATCAGGTAGGCATTCTAATATCATTCTAGTTGCTATGGACAAAGATTGAGCACTAGTTGAATGTCCCATCACGCATGTTTTGAATTGGTAGGTTTTCCTGGTATGAGGTACTTCGAAGGACATGTACTTCCAGCTACTAGGATGCAAATCAAGCTGAAAATAGCTATTTGATACATCTAAAGATGAAATCAGTTTCTTTCCTCTTAAACTGTTCAAAACGTCCTCAGTGCTCTCAAATGGAATAGCTAGGTATCTAGTATATTTGTTACAAGCTTGGAGATTTAACAGAACGAAATTCTTTAGAAATAGGCTTGCGAACCATTAACAGAGGAGATGAGAATTAACTTGGGTTTGTCTCTTTAATTATATTCGCTTTGAGTAAGTCTTCTAGTTGCTCATGTAGTTGGGCTCGTAGGGCAATTGGAACGCTAGGAGATCGTTGGTGAAAGGTAGCTGCTTTATCGATCCTTACACGGTGTACATAACCCTTAAATGACTCTATGGCACTTGGGAAATACGAAAAAGTATCTCTATACTTGTATAAAAGTTTGTGAATTTGCTCTTTTAATTTTACGTCCAAATTAGGATTTATTTCAAAAGCAGAGATGTCAAAGAAATTTTCTGTAAATTTTAGTCTATTTTATATTTCTTGTTTCGTCCTATATTTATAGACATCATCCAAGTCCTGGTTCTTTACGTCTTCAATTTTGAGAGAAATTTCTTCTGCATTTTTATCAGTGTATGCCACTGGAGTGTTTTTTTTTCAAGTTTATTTTCTTTCACGTTGGGTTAATTACAAGTATTGTGCAGTTATTCACAGGCATTTTTAATGACAAGTTTCATAACCCATATTTGTCACGTAACGACTGTAACATATATATATATATGTTGACTGCTGTTTTTCTTTCAGGTTTTCGACATGAACGGGAAGGAAAAAATAACTTCTTGCTGGGATAGTGATATGTTTTCTAATTATCTCACTTGTTGAATGACAGTTTGCGAAATTGCTGTGTCTTTATTTCCGTCATGTGGTAGTATCGGTTTCATTGTTTTTTTTTATAGAAGGAAATCATATTTTCTTCCAAGTCCAACTTTGCTTCTAATCTCTTTAAAAGATCTTGACCTATGAGGGGTCCGATATGTTCTTGCTCAATTATACGAAAATAATGGGAGAAAGAAGTGTTCCCTATTTTGAATTTAATAAATGAAATAAAATTCATTTGGACAATTCTCCCCGCAATACCACGGACATTTGTGACTTATTGTATTAATTTACAGTTTTTTGGTATTTGAGATCTAGACCATATGGAAATTGTACTAGCTGGATCTATTACAGTAGGAATTATTTCATCACCGATGCGTACATTGATCATAGATTTGTTTTCGTCGGTATTATATCTCACTAATTCCCTATTTTTGTTGTTTGTCAACTGACCATAAATTATTGCTGAATCAGTTGCTGCAGGTCCTTTTTTTCGAAAGTTGAACTTTCTCCTTTTTTTGGTTCTTTTTGCGTCCGCGGACCTTTGTGACTTTAGTTCTGGATCCGGGACGCGGTTTTTAGTTTCCCAAATCCGTGTCCTTTTCACGGTGCCAACAAATTTGTGCAGAGTGTCCTGGCTTAAAACATACGGCACATACTGAAACTGTGCCAGAACCACTTTGATTTTTTTCACCACATTTTTTGTTATTTTGTGCCTCATTTTTGCTTCCCTTGTTATTATTATAGTACTTCTTGTTCCCGTTTTTCCTGTAGTCTTGCTTCTGGCTAGTATTATTTTTAATGACCATTAGCGACAATTCGGCCAATTTATTGGTGATACTCTCTCAATTATTTTGAGGTTGGATTGTCTGACTAGGAACAGGACTGACTTGTTGTATTTGGTAGGTTGAGGTGTCAATAATGTGCTTGACGGGTTCTTTTCCAGGGGGTGTTGGTTGGTTGCTATACCAAGCAAGAATGGGCGGTTGGGGCCTGGTTTGGTTACTTTGTGAATTTGTTGGCTGATATATAGGTATTTCGTTAGGTAGCTCAGATCTGGGCCATGGTAATAAAGTTCTTATGCTTGAGGATGGCTGGTAGGTTCTGGTTCTGGTTTTCTTTTTCGTAAGTCTATTATGGATTCCTGTGTGGTCCATGCTGGAAAAGTTTGTGTTGTTGGTTTTGAATTTGAGGAAAAGGTTGTTGCCAATTCATATTTTGTATGTGCGAAATTTGGTTGTTTTGCAACTGGCCGTATAGCCTCTGGTAGTCCATCTGTGGGTACATCTGTCCCTCAGATTGCCGAACTGGATTATTGATTGAGGTTCTTGATTGCTGACTCTGTTGTGCTTGATCCATTAATGTTAGCAATGCTTGGGATTTTTCCATGAATTCTCTTTTCCCTAATAAGTCCGTTGATGCTTCAAGTGCGTGCAATCGTTGTTGTAAATCCTTTACGGATGCGAAGTGTTCTAACGCAATATTCTTAAGAAATTCTTTTTTAAGACAACTTTTTGTTCCTCTGTTGCGTCCGGAATGTTGTGTCTTATTGCTCGTAATTTCCGTAAAAAATAAGAGTCAGTAGGTTCATCTATATGTTGCTGCATCGCATTTAATTCCAATTCTGCCTTATAAAGTGGTATTTTCGGTCTACATAGGCTGACAAGCTTATCTTTTAATTGTGCGTAAGTTGTCTCACCTAGCAGGTTTTGTGATTTTACTTGGAATACCAAATCCAAAGCTGTATCCTGAAGATACATCGCCAATAGCTCTTTCCGTTTCGTATCGTCCCACTGTTGCAAAGAAGCTAAATGTTCGAATAACATAAAAATCTGTCCGGGTCCTCGTTAATGTGCCCAGAAAACTTTGTTAAGTGAGGCAAATTGAAGGATGGCTTTAATGGAGTTGCCATCTCGCCGTTCTCGCTATTTCCGTTTTATTTTTCAAAATTTGTGTTTCGACCACCAGATCTTGTGTTTACAGGCATTTACTCATAAAAGTGTTTCATAGAAACTTTATGAAATGACATTTGAAAACCTGATTCCCTATCCTAACCTAGCAATATCAACCATGTATCTGACAAACAGTGATACTCAAGAATAGAATAGAATCGCAAGATTAAATATACTGGGTATTTTTTGGCTTTCTTTTTGTGCTCTCTTTGGGCACTTTTTGTCTTCTTCACCCTTAAAATGTGAAGTCGACGCCTACCACCACGTAATGTTCCCTTTAGTTTTGATTTGGTAGAGTCAAAGATACACGGGATTGGTTTCTTAGCCCTCAACCCTTTATTTACATACAAGAACAAAGTTAACAAAATTACCGTCCCGAAGAACACAGTTTACAGTTATTTGAGTACAAATGATTAAAGATGTCTTATTTAATAGTGATCAGTTAGAGGTTCTGGAAAATAGGATACCAGTTCCTTAGCAAGCTGCGTGTCGGGAAGTTGTACCAGTTCCTTGGCGAACTACGTACGTAGAATATTAAAGTAAGAGTACATAAAAGTTCCTTGGCGAACTACGTGTGCGGACGACACCACTTCCTTAGCGAATTACGTATCAGGTGGTTGTACCAGTTCCTTGGCGAACTACCTGTGCGGGATAGTACCAGTTCCTTAGCGAACTACGTACTAGGATGTTCCAGTTTCTTAGCAAACTGCGAACGGTTGAAGGAGAGGAGCTGACCACCCTGGGGAAATGAGTGATGGCTCTTGCTCTGTGCAGGTCCTTTTTAAAGGTGAATGTAGGGGTGGTTCCTCTTGTTTCTCCTACTTGACTCCAGCTCCCTCTGTCTTCCGTTATTTGCTCCATCTGGTGTTAGTTTGAGGAGTTGACCATCATCTGCTCCAATGTGTATGTATTATTTTATTTGTATAGCCACATGTTTGTTCCATAAACATGTGTGTTATTGTTTGTACAATGTTCACGTGTTCTCTATACACGCTGGTCATTACGATATCATCTTAGATTGAGTTAAAGTGGTATGTCTACCTAGAAGCAACATAAATGTAATTAGAATCAAGCTCTGTATTCATTAAGTTGTTTATTAAAATAAGCTGACATGGTTATATACTTAATGCAACAAACACTTTATTGTCATAACAGTTTCAGCTATTTTGCAGAGCCTTCCTCAGATTGAAACTAAGAAACTCGACACAACTGAATGTAAGTAATAAACGGTGCGAGTTATAACGTCTAGGCACATCAAACGTGTATGTTAGTTTAAAAAGTTGATCTACCGAGGCTTTCAAATCACAACGTTTCTGATTATTTTCAGTTGTGTCGAGCTTTTAATTTCAGTCTGAGGAAGGCTCTGTGAAAGATACGATAATGTTACAGTATCTTATAGATTTTTGCGTTAAGTATTTAGATAACCGTGTCAGATGCTTCTTCGAACATTTCATTGGAGTTCTTGGCTTATTCCAACAAACTATGTTCCCAACTAGGGGTAATTCTGTATTAGATTTAGTTCTTTCCACCCTTGAGAAAGTGAACGTCATTCCAGGCAGAAATTCTTGACACCAGACCACCTGTCGTTGGACATTGAACTCCAGTTTACTCCTTCGCGTCGCTGGCGCTGTTTTATTCAACGAATTTTGCCCCTGTGGAACAAAACAAACTGGAACTTAGTGGCAACCGCAATAAAGAAAAATACCGTGGGAAATTTTAAAACCAGGAGACGTGGAGCATGCCATGGATTTCTTTTATGCATGCTTGGGTGCTCTCAAAAAATACTATGTACTAGTAAGAAAGCAAAATCCAGTAAGTTTAAAATGTGGTACAGTCAGGAAACAAAGCTTGCCACCTATCTGGTCTATGGCTTGTCAAAGTAACTTATCTAAATTGTACAAAGTCCAAAATTTCTTTATTCGTATTGTGTAACACAAGATACCCAACCTCCAACATAAACCTAACGCAGACATTTTGAATTCTCTTGACTTGAAAAACAGAAACACGAAGAAAACTAAATGACTTAAAATGTCTTTATAAAATAATGCAGGGCACACTGAGGACCAACGACCTTCTTACGCTTTTTAACGTAAGAGTACGTAGACAAAATTTCTACCCGTTCCCAACACCATTTCTACCTCTCGAAACCTAGATTGTGTTTGGTTCAAGCATCTCTTGTATACAGATTGTCACATCTTTACAATGCTCTTCCTTTGCCACCAGATTTTTGCCTCAGTAAGAAAATTTCTAAAGACTTGTTATGAGTATCTGGAATGAAAAAAAAGAGCCTTACTGTATAATTATTATTATTTGTTGTTGTTGTTATTGTTATATCACATTGTTACAAGAACGATGTAAAATGGCGCATGCTGTATCCGTGTTAACTTCAAATAAATAAATAA
>JAGDQP010018922.1:0-35712 GCA_022664845.1 Lepisma saccharinum
ACGTATTTTATTGGTGTTCAACCTCACTTAATTTTCCATAGCCTCATTCTGAGTTCCTCACCATCTTGAGTACTTAATTTTGTCCTCGCTCTCATCCAACTTCGACCTCACGTAACCTCAACCTCAATCTACCGAGCAGCCGTAGTTAAGTAGTAGAGCATTGGTGTAGCATTCGGGTGGTCGTGGGTTCGATCCCAGCGATCGGCCATCCTGACTGAGGTTTTTCCAGTTTTTTACTGTCACACTAGGCAAATGCCGGGATGGCACCTTTCCTCATCGTTTCCCCTCCCCTATTCCGGCCTGAGCCTTAGATGCCTGAAGAACATAAATAAAATTCAAATTTAACCTCGACCTGACTCAAATCTCAACCTTACGATGAAACTGCAACCTCGACACCACTCTACCTCAGCGTCACGACGAAACCTGAACCTCGATCTCACTCATTCTCACAAGGAACGATCCCCAATCTCATTACAACCTCACGATTAAGTTTCAACCTCAGCCTCACGACGTAATTTGAACTTAGACCGCACTCAACCCCAATCTTGATCTGACTCAATCTCAACCTTATAATGAACCTCGACTTCACAACCTCACAGGTAACTTAAACGCCAATCTCTTTCAATCTCACGATGAAACTTTAACCTCAACTTCACAACCTTAAGCTCGTGTCTAGAAGTCTAGGAGGGATGAGGTTGAGGTTAGACCTCGTGAGGTCGACGTTGAAGTTCCATCGTGATGTTGATCTTCCATCGTGGGGTTGAATCTAATATTCCATCGTGAAGTTAAGGTTGAGGTCGAGGTTGAAGTTCTTTCCAGTGGTTGAGGTTGAAATCCCACTGTGAGGTTGTGATTCAGTGAGGTCAAGGTTGTAGTTCAATCGTGAGCTTTAGTTTGAGTTTGGTCGGTATTGAAGTTCCATCGTGAGGTTGAAGCTCAGTGGGGTCGAGATTGAGGTGCATTCCTAGATTGAGATTGACTGAAGTTGAGTTAAAGTTCCATTGTAAGGCTGAGTTAGGTCAATGTTGAAGTTCCATCGTGAGGCTGAGGTTGAGTTTGAGTGAGTTGGACATTAAGTGAAGTCGAGATTGAAATTCCATCGTTAGTTTGAAGTTGATGTCCGGTCGTGAGGTCTACATTGATAGGGTCCATCTGAGGTTGTGACGAGAGGTAAAAGTTCAATCGTGAAGTTGAGGTTCAGTGAGGTCGATGTTGAAGTTTCCATGAATTAAAGAAGGGGTCGAAGTTGACGAGAGGGGTCGAAATTGAACTTCCATAGTGAGGTTGGAGATGAGTAGATCAAGGTTGATTTTTCATCGTGAAGTTGAGAGAGGTCAGAGTTAAAGTTCTATTATAAGATTCAGTTTAAAGTTTTTTCATGGATCTGAGGTTAAAGTCCCATCGTGAGTTCAGGTTACGTGAGGTCGAGGAAGTTCCATCGTGAGTTGAGGTTCATTATCTAATGCATATTTTGCAAAATTTGGTGTAATTCAATGGACGCATGTAGATTTTTATAAGTAGAATTTAAAATATTTTGGCAACACTGATAACTGGGGTGATTTGGAACCTGGACACTCACAGTATGTGTCCAATAATATATGTGCCAATTTTGGAGTGGATATGTTCAACGACGTGGAATCAACTTTTCAAATAACAATTTTTAAAATAGGTTAGCAACACTTGACAACCTGGGCACAATATCGGACTTGGACTTCTAATGCACGTGTATGCAACGTTTGATGTGTATTAATGTACATGTGCCACTTTGTATAAATAACATCTATTTTTACATACATTCTTATTATAGGTTGGCAAAATAAAAACAAAAATGCTTGCGGACGAGGACATCCGCAATATTTTTTCTATTGTGTTCGATAATGTTTATGCACTTGTCTTTTACATGGCCGTCATGTTTCAGTCCGTTACGTCCCGGACTTGGGATAGGTAATACGAAAACACACCGGTTCGATACACCCTCCTGGGCATCCTGATTGGTGTTCTCCAGGGCATTCCTGAGTCGAACTAGTCAAGTAGATTAACGAGACGATAGTACTTCAACTAACACCGTGGCATCACTGTGTACAGAAGTAATCACCAAGAGGCTTCATCCCTCGGACAAGCTAGGCCGAAGTGCAACCAAAAAAAAAAAAATGATAAAAAATAATATTTTGATTATTACACGATGATACAAAATATTCTCATTCAATTTTCAATAGCATCTTTAACCAGTCTGTTAAAATTCATTATATGTCGTCCCAATAATTGACTTTAGCAGACGTATAGAGTCAAGACGTTTGAATTGAACAGAATTAATTTATGACCTTGATGAAATTATGGCGGAGGTCAAGATAGGGTTGGGGAGAAGATGCGGTAGGGACTCAACGTCAATTTGAAGGTGTCCTCCCGGCTCGTTGCGAAACTTCGCCTTCACTCAACTTCAACACGGAACTGAAACCTCGACCACGCCGGACCTCAACCTCACTCAACCTCGACCTCGCGTCTTGAAGTCTAGATCAGATTACGTCGAGGTTGGACCTGGTGCAGTTCAACAGCTAAGGGCGCTATTAAACTATTGAGCTTGCTATTTAACTATTGAACTACGAGTTTGTTGTCGAGGAAGCTCGAGTATACTCTGTACTATGACAGTATAGAGCTTGCTGATCAGTTTGCTCCACGAGCGTGCCCTTGAGGAAGCTTGGCGAATTTTTGCTATTATACAGTCGAGCTTACTGATCAGCTTCCTCGACGAGCAAGCTCGTTAGTGTAAAGGGCTATAACACTGTCGAGCTTGCTCGTCGAGAAAGCTCGGGCGAGATATTAAACAATGTTTCATCTGAAAATTGTTAAAATTTCAAAGAAAGCAAAATCAGCCATTGTTTCTGTTAATAATTTTGAAGTTGCCTCCCAGTAACAGTATTCCCGGGTTTTCGAAAATTTCACCGTTTGATTTCGCATAACACATTTAGTATTTCCCTTCAGTTTGGAATCTTTATTCCCCTTGAGTTACAACACCCGAAAACAATTTTGACCACTCACTAGGTCTTTAAACTGCCAACCAAACGGTATGGGCTACCGATAATTGTTTCCTCTAAAAGTTGTTCAAAATTTAGCGCTTATTTTAACGGAAGCAAAATCGACCCCTCCCCTTTTGTATTTAAAATTTTGAAGTTATCCCCCGTAGAGGTATTCCAGAGACGCCACTGTTTTCAGAAACATCACTTGTGATTCTGCACATGCACTTTGGTATTAACGTTTTTTGTTTTAAAGATATCTGTGCACTAGGAGCTGAGTTATGGCCCTGTTACTGATTTCCAGAACTACCCTGTTGATTCATCGGTAGTATATATGTGTGTGTACAAAGTTTTAAGTTGATCTGCTTGCTATGTGGAAGTAGGTCAAAATTAGTTTATAAAATTTCCCCCTTACTAACAATTGAAGTTAACTGAAAGCTTACAAAAACGAAGAAAACACTAGTTCTGCCGTCCACAAGCTCGCAACAGTTCGTTTACTCTGAAATGACTCACGCTACCACAAGTTCTCGCTTCGACGTCAACGCCCCAGGCGTTTGGCGTTAGGCTTTTCTACGGAAAACACCTGCCCTCGCGTGAAAGAACACAACTTTCTTTGTCTAAAGGAACGTATGGTTTCTTTTGTTAAGCAAACATCAAAGAAGACTTGTTATTAAATTACTAATACAACAGAAAATCTTTTGACAATATTTCCTACTAGTCGTCTTGAAACATAATGCTAATGTTTATACTTTGTGTAGACCTTGCTTTGCACCTCTTTTTAGAGATCTTTAACACTCAGAAATGAGTTTTAAGTGCCTTGGTAGTGAAACTATAATAAAATTAGTTTTCTAATCCCGCTCATGATGTCCGTTCGTGTCCAGAAATTAAATCTCAGGAATTACAAAGTGTAGAGAGATGTATAGGTGTCGTTGGAAATGACTTGACTAGACTCAGAGCTCCTGGAATCGTCCTGATTGGTGCAGTAGTACAGTGTTGCCAACTCATTTTTAAAAATTAATTGTTAAAATTGGTTCCATTCAGTTTGACCTAGCTGCGCCGAACTTGGCATAAACATTATTCGACACAATACAAAAACACCGATGTCGCCTGCGTCTCCAAGTAACCTACTTACCACGCTGCCAGCCTATTTTCTATGAAATTATATTTATTTTCAAATTACTTCCATTATTTTAGTCATAGAAGCAAATATTATTCGACACAATAGGAACATACTGTGGATATTCCAGCTTCACATTAACCCCATTTTCTAGTGTTGCCAACCTCTGTCAAAATATATCGCATGAACCATGATGTGGAGAGAGATGCTTGAGGTGTCGTTCGAAAGGCCTTTGCTAAACTAGCTCAGTCAAAGTGCACATGCACGGACAAGGATAGGCATCCAGGGTACAGGAGGGCTTGACCTAGAACTACTTACATAAAAATGTATTAATAATACAAAATATTATTTCTCTAAACGATAAGGGTAAATAAAATAGCGAGCAGTTGTGTGTATATGCAAAGGTAAGTTTCATAGGTAGCGGCGCACATAGCAAAATCATCTTGAATGAAGCTTGTGTTTGCTTGAAATGGAAAGTCAACAAGCTGAAAACAAGCTTGTCGTGTTAAGCAAAAAAATTGAAATTCAAGCTTGAAATTTTGTTGTTAAGTTCAAGCATATTTTAGTTAGTAAAAAATCAGGCTTGAAATGTACTTTCCGTATCACGTGAAGTCTAACAAGGCAAAATTAAGGGAATTTCCATCATGATTCAAGAAACAGTGTTATCTGGAGGGTTCGCCCACGATTACTCACATCTAAATTACCTAATAATTGAAATTAGGCACTTCTCTATGGGGAAAGGCGAAATACAATAGCGAACAATGGTGTGTATAAGCATAGGTAACTTTCTTTAGGCGCCCGAACTAAGAAATTGTAAACAATATTATAACTAAGAATCAAAACAAGTATTGGAAAATACAAATAGTTTCCGAAATATTAGAATAGGGAACATACTCTACTTTTACGTGCCTTATTCTGCCCTAGCGATACTATTTCAACTACAAATCTAGAAAACCGCACTAATCTACAGCACATTCGCTTTTTTGTTTCAGCATCTTCCAATATCAAGCATTTAATCAATTTTAGAACACTGTTCGTCATAAGCTCTTTAGTAATGAGAAAGAATTTTTTCATGTAATACAACAATAAATATAGCACAAAATTTACAAGCTTGCACATGTTCACATCTTCACTGCTCGACAAATACGTACTAATAAATTTCACCTACAAAGATAGAAAATACAAGGTGAAAATATCTCAAGCTCCTTAAACTCGATTATCGATACGATTTTAAGAGTGATAATTCTTAAGAATACTTTTCATTTTACTTTAGTGACCTAACTCAATTTTTACGAAGATAACAACAGTTTCGCAGAACAGAAATTCTCACATAGTTAAGATAAAATAAAATAATAGCTGAGCAAAGCAAATACGTTTTATTTAAAAACTAAAAACGTGTAATGGTTTCGCCAATTAACTAACAACTTGGCTTCATCAGACAAACGTATCAAGGGCTGACGTAAGTGCAAGGAGAAACACATTACCTTCTAAAGAGTAACTTTATCCCTTGAATTTTGAATTTAAATTTATTTCTAGGCCTTTAGGCAATTATTCTTCAGGTCGTATGGATCATGATGGGATAATTTGGTGAAATGAAGAAAGTGGGAAGAAACGGGAGCACCCCGAGAATTCCCATGCACTCAGTGTTTGTCCACCACAAAGCCCACATGGAATAAGCAGGGATCGGCGGACGCCCCTAGCACCAGAGGTGAGCACTCTACCAACTGAGCCACCGTGGCCCTTCATCCCTTGAGTTTTCAGCAGACTGGATTCTCTACGCAACAGAAAATCAATAGACCCATAAATAATCTAATTTGGAGTGAATTGCAAACTAAACACAAGATGGAGTAGAGATTACTGCGATATAAACACGTATTTTTTGCGCCCAGGACTGGCATCAGAACTTCCACATTACGCTCTACAGTTGGTATTTCTCACCATGTTTCATGTGAACTTCCATGGCCATGAGAAGGCAAAATTTAGTATTTTGAGGTGCATCCAGTTCTCTATGACAGAAGTAGAGAAGCTGACTTGTTAATGAAAACCACAGAAATTCTGCTCAAATAAACAAAGATTAAAAAAAGACATACCACTGTATCTTTTTTCAATCATTACTTTTCCATAACTAGACGTTATGGTAAACGCTGTTCTGCACAAGATACGCGGTTGGGTGGTTCAGGTGTCGGACTTTGAATCAGGCACGTCTTTGAATCCCACTCTTAGTTCGGGCATTCTCTTAAACTAATTACAGTGTGTAACCTTTCTGGCAAAATGTGTAAAATAGACGGGGAATATATTTAATAAATTACATTTCAATTGTATTTTTTGTGTAATTTTCAACTCATTTAAATTTTTGTGCCCAAATCTTTGTCACTCTTTCTTGTGTTCTGCTCCATACCTCATTCTCTTTCGGAATATTTTCTTGCCACACAGAAGTATTATAAAATTGACTAATTACATTTTCAATGCGGTAATTGCATACAAAAGTTACTAAAAATACTTTTCTATTCATTTTTCTATGGCACAAGAAAATTCTTTGGTAGTTAAAGCTGTTTTATCTCAAATTTCTCAAAGTGATGCTAACGCCTGTAATTTATGTGATTCTGCAATACACGTTCTCGTTCTTTCCCCTAGAAAATACTTTTGGAGGAAGAATTGCACATCCTGGGGTTATATCCATACAAGATAAGCCGCTAATCAAGTTGGGTTGCATATGCAATAGGCGAACAGTACCACAATTCCTATAGCTTAAATGAGCATTCAAGGGGGTCAAAAATATATTCTCGCGATTGTACAACAAAATGATAACGGCATTCTTCCAACTGGAGGGTATTTCTCTCTTCCTCAGGCACATAGAGAATAATTTAGAAAGTTCCTCTTTCATTTTTCCATCTCTCCATTTAAACATTTCTGCTGTGAGTCCATCTTCTCCTGGTGATTTTCCGTTCTTCATCCCTCGAAGTACTTTATCCACTTCTTCTTTCATTACGTCTCGGACTTCTACATCATTTTCTTCTGAGTCTTCATTTCCTAGCTCTTCCTCGGAGTAGTACAATTCTGTGTAGAAATTTTGAAATATGTTTATAATTTCTTCCTTATTTCGTGTTACGGTCCCGTCTGGTCTCTTAGCTGCAATTATTTGCTTTTTCCCTGTCATGAGCTGCTGTTTCGTTTTCTTCAAACTCTTGTTTTCCTCGACCCTCTCTTATTTTCTTTCTTACGGTTTTATTTAGTTCTATGTACTCAATTTTCCTCTTCTTTCATTTCCCTTCTTTTCTTCCTCAAGAGTTTAGTCTCTTCTGAGATTTTGCACTCTTTTTTCTTTCTGGTACCTGCTATCTCCTTGGCTGTTTCTCTTATTATCTCAGTCAGTATTTTATTTCTGCTATCGATGTCTTCTTCCTCCTCGTAACTCTTCCAAAGCGGCGCTGAATCTGTTGCTTAGTTCTATCTCGAATGTCTGTCTGTGTTTTCCTAGATTTTCCATATATATATATATAGAGAGAGAGAGACAAAAATAAAAAAATGTTACAAAGTTAATTGAGTATAAAAGGTGAAAAAAATGGCGAACATATGTAAATTTACAGTAATGGAATCAGTTGGAAAACAACAACAAAGTGAAAAGCATATAAGCATGCATACATATACAAACACGGATACTGTACATACAATATACAAAAGCATAAAAGTTACGAGAAAGTCAGGTTAGACATTCTTTGACGGTACAGGAAAAAAAAAGCTGCGTGAAATTTCGTTGTTCAAATTATGCTATGAATATCATGTGTGCTTGGACTTACCCGCTGTTGGCATAGTAAGTACTTGTTTAATGCTTTCTTGAAGGCATGAAATGTTTTAACTTCTATTATGGAATTAGGTACAGCATTCCATGACCTGGCAGCGAATATTGAAAATGATGCGCTTGTTTGTTTAAGCCGATGACGTGGAATATCTAAGTTCTTATTTCGGCGTTTCGAATAAGAATGAAAAGCAGATCTATTTATTAGCTTCCTATACATTTTAAAAACAACACAGCAATAGTGTAAATACCTTCTTCTTGACATTTCAGTAAACTGTTGTTATTGAGAACTGGCAGAATATGTTCAAATTTTCTTAACCCGAAAGAGAAGCGGACACAAGAATTTTGAACCTTTTGTATCAACTTAGCTTGGTTTATTGTAAGAAGTGGACCATAGGCAGTATCACAATAATCGACTAAAGGTAGTACCAACATTTGCGTGAGAAGAAGACTTACATCTTGTGATAAGCAGTCTCGAATTTTATAAAGATTTCTTAACACCCCTACGGCTTTGGAACATTGGGTAGACACATGTTTGTTCATGGTTAATTTCGCATCGATTTCTATTCCAAGATTTTTTATGTATTCTGAATACTTAATGTTTGAGTCCATTAACTGTAAGTCTAAATCATAAGGCGTGATTTTATTGAGTTGATGAGAAGTTCCCAGAACAGTGTACGTGCATTTTAGCGGGTTAATTACACGTCCATTATTAACGCACCAGCTACTGATTGCATTTAGGTCTTGGTTAAGAGCTTCAACCGCTTTCGTTATGTTCTCAGATAGTGTTGTTATGAGTAATTGGGTGTCATCGGCATAACAGTGAATTTTTGCATGTTTGATAACTGCTACCATATCTGCGGAATATAGAGTGAACAATAATGGTCCCAGAATCGAACCTTGAGGAACACCCCTGTCAACAGTAATTGCTTCGGAAACTTTATATTGCTGAGTTTGCAAAGTAACCTGTTGTTTTCGATTTAACATATAGGAACTGAACCATTTTAATGTGTTGTCAGAGAAGTTATAGTATTTCAATTTTGCTAAAAGAACACCATGATGCACAAGTTCAAATGCTTTTGAGAGGTCCAATAGAACTAATATGACTACATTTCCGTCATCTAGTGCACGTAGCGCAAAATCAGTAATATCTAACAAAGCAGTGGAAGTCCTATGCGATTTGCGAAAGCCAGATTGGACAGACGGCAGAATGCCAGCGTTATCAATATGAGAAATAATTTGTTGGGACACTAACTTTTCGATTACTTTAGAAAATATTGGCAATATACTTATTGATCTAAGGTCATTAATGGATTTTATAACAGTCTTTTTCGGTAACGGTAAAACTTTAGCTAGTTTCCACGCAGTAGGGAAACTGCCATTAACCAATGAGTGGTTCATTATGTGTGTTAAAGGAGATAAGATGGCAGGCAAGGCTAGTTTCAGCATCCTGCCAGTGATGTCATCATAGGCAGCTGCATTTGACTTAATGCTATATACTGCCTTTCTTACTTCATCTTCATTCACAAGTCTTAATGTGAATGGCTTTCTACAAGTGGGATGCGTGAGTGAATTGTACCGATTGATTTGTTGATCAAACTTAAAAGTTGCTCGACAACGAAATATGGTATGAGCTAGCAAAATGATAGTTGATAAGGTTAGGATCATTTAGTTCTTCAGGGAGCTCCAAACATGAGTTTTTACGGCCTACTCCAAGTTCACGCAATATCTTCCACGTTTCTCTGGTATTTTTAGCGCAATTTACACGATACGCAAAATAAGCAGACTTCTCTTGTCTTATTACTGCAGTAGTAAAGTTACGAAGTTCTTTATATTCATCCCAGTGCTGCTGCAACCTAGTGCGTTTAAACTTTCGATGTGCACGATCGCGAAGTTTTATCAACAGCTTTGTGTTACTGGAGATGTATGGCAATTGGTTCTTCGTGATTCTAACTATCCGTTTCGGTGCATGTAGGTCAAACAGAGTAGTTATTGAGCTTTCAAGAAAATTAACTTTACTATCTAGATTATCCTGTTCTTCAATTTTGTTTCAGTTCCATGCACGTGCGTTTTAAAGAAAAATTTCCTCCTTAAACGAGTTGTAATCACGATAATGAATATCAAAATTTCTGCTGAGGCTTTTGAAGATTTAGGGTAACATACGTTAAACAATGATCCGATGAACCGATAGGTGAACTGACCCCACATGATTCGATCAATTCAGTTCTGTCAGTAATGATCAAATCGAGTAACGATTCACCATACTCCGTTATTCTGTTTGGTTCTTTAATTAGTTGAGCAAGGTCAAAACTATCCAGAATGGACTTTAAGTACTTCGTTTCAGCTTCATCCGGACACAGCTGATTGCAATTTAAGTCCCCCAATATGTAAAGACTATCGACTTGCGGATATAAATGTGTTATAAAATCTTCGAGAACAGATAACTTGCAATAAGGGGTACTTGGGGGTCTATATACCGATATCACACCTAACTTAAGCGAATTTACCCTAACAATCATAAGAAGACATTCAACTTCCTCTGTTTTCTGTATTTGAAGAAGTTTAATATTTAAATTTTGAAGATAATATACTATAATCCCCCACCTCCTTTATGTTGCCTATCTTGTCGAAGAATAGAATACCCAGGTATTTCAATAATGCTTGTATCTAATGATTGATCGAGCCACGATTCTGTAAGAAATGAAAAATGTAAATATTTTTTTCTGTATATACCATGTAGTAGAGTAGTTTATTTGTAATAAAAACATTTTATATCTAATTTATTTGGGTTTCATTTCATTAAATAAAAAACACCATATCCTTGTAGTATAGATTTATTATTACCATGCAAGTACAATTTTACAACTGAATTGTGGATATTCCATCCACGACTTTTGATACCTGTAATTTAAACCAAAATTGTAGTTTCATACGATTGCGCAGTGCGCATGCACACTCCTGCACTGTCTCGTGGTAATTACAACTGATATATTCAGTTTAAATTGTAATGTGAGTAATGCAGGACATCTCTGATCTTCAACGTTTACAATATTATCAATGTGGAATAGTTTCTATAGCAAAACCATCTTTTCACTTCCTTTACAATAAAAGATGAAACCCATTTCACAACATTGTGATACAATATGGCGGATATGGAATATCCATTAGAAGTTTCCCACTGCAAGCCATGTAAATTCTGAGTTTACGATTCCACTTGACGCTGGAAGCCAACGACTAAATCACAACTTTCACAAGGTAATTGTACCATGCAATGAAACAGTAAGCTTCCATCACAAGCAACCAAAGAAAATTCTCGCATAATGTATTTACGAGCAGAAATCTTAAAGCCTTAAAAATTATGGATGTACTGTCTCGCACAAATCATAGTAGAACAAATAGCATTCTGCTGTTCAAGAATAAGAGGTATTAATTGAGCAATGCACTCTGGAACTTTCACAAACTGATGACAAACAATAAACAATGTACTCTTCGTAATATGAGAATGACTTGTTGTTCAAAACATTCATAATAGTCTTAAAAACTTTTAAAGTAATTAATGTGAGTTTCAACATGTGCAATCACTGTTCCTGTGTTCCAAACGTACATACATTCAAGCACAATACGTAAATTACACTCATTACACTGAATAGGATTTGCTTTTAAATATGTACTTATTGTTTTTAAAATACACTTGTCAACAATATTTTTAAAATACCTTTGCAACTCAAACATTGAGCCATAATGTATTCCAGTAAATAATAATAATGTCCACTAAATAATGTCTACTATATAAAATGTCCACTATACAAGTTAACACACAGTCTTTTATCGTTGAGTACGGTCCTTGGCACCAAGTAACTCCACTAATTCTCACAAACGGGTTCTCAGCATATAGCGAGTGCCCCAATTAAACTTGTCACTCAATTCAGCTGCTTCAGGATGCATCTCCAGATAAATTTTAAATAAGGTATTCACAGTCTCTGGATCTTTCAACACTGACACTGTTCTTTCCATCAAACATCTTATGGTCATTAGCAGGTGAAATATCAGGAAATGGAAAGCCACCTCCATGACCCATGCAGAGATTATCACGACAACTAGGGCAGTTTCTAAAACAGCCTTCACAAAGCAAAAATTGGTCTGGAAGTCATTCGTCAATCGCCCACTATATACATACCTCGTCCACCCAGCGCGAAAAGCATTTGCAAGACTCCTCAATTTTTGCTGGTGGTGTAATCACAACTTCAATAGCGTTTGACGCCTCCATGGCTACTTAGAGTCTGACTCGTAAACCGCGTCACCAGCAAACCAATAAAATACATACGCAGTAAAACCCGAGCGCATCCAGGAGGAGGGGAAAGTCATTTCTCACGCCTGCAACGACGTAGCAGGTCCATACAAAAGACTTTCGGCAAGGGAAAAACGCTTAATAAACATATGCACAGATGGCCAATTTTATGACCCAGTTTGTTTACGTTTACTCAGTTATCTAAAATTCAATCTTCATACATAAAATTATCGCCAAAAAATTACTATTTCATTGCAGATCATTACTAAGAATAAACATGAGTAATCGATTTACTACTGGAAGTTTTCTCCGTTGCAATACACAAATATTTGCTTAGGGTATCCAATGTCCAAGTATGGTTGTATTTGTGGATGTTTTAATCTTAAAAATTGCAATGCAAGCATGGGAGAATATTTTTATTTCATCAGCTTTAATCAGTGTTGGAATATTCAAATCCTATGATGGGAGAAATTTAATGTATTTTGCTTATCAATTTAGACACTCTTGAATAGTATCCTGGTGCTATTTTATATTTCACCGCTTCCCCATCGACTAAATCAAACCACATATTGTTTTCTCCATTGAGTACATTATATTATAACATTTGTCGTCAAGGAAATATAGTTTTCACTTAAACCTGGCATCCATGAGGAATCTTTGAGATGAATACGATGATTCGTAACGTTCAGAAAATGAGTTGGGCTGTTGCTGGGAAATGTTTCTATACTTGCATTCGAACTTAAGGTAATATAGAAATTATTATCTGTACTTTCGGGAAAACATTTTCGTTTAAAATAAAATGTAACGCTTGATGTTCCAAACTGAAATGTGAAATTTTAACCGTGTTCCTATTTTAGGTCCACATGAAGAATATCGAAATATTTCTTTTGCACTTTAAAATAGTGAGGGTAATAAAATACAAATTATCTTAGTTTTACCATATTGATAAGTCTTCGTAAGTCAAAAAAAGTTTTCACCTGGGTACTGGCAGTCATATCTTCACTTTTAGGGAAATTAGTGAACGATCGCAGATCACCCAAGCGAACCTTGACCCTTCTAGCCGGAATGTGTCTCTGATCCACTGCTATCATAGTTTTTTTTTCATATTTTTGAGGTCCCACCTTACCACCACCGCCTCTTTGCATCCTTTGCACAAGCCGAGTTGTGCACTTCCAAGGGCGTGCATCACGAACATATTTGTTCTTCTCGCCTTGGGGCAGTCATGTTCCTAAAGCTCCTATGTTCCTTTGTCAGAAACATCAGGTATTGCGGGACGGACTTTGGACGAGGCGTCCAGAATGTTCTCCTGGCCTAAGTTCCCTTAATAGAACTTACTTGCTGGGGGGTCCCTACCTGTTATTTCCTTTCTTAACATAAACATATATTACAAATAATAGAACAATACATTGACTAATACGTGGACAACACATAGACAAGACACACATAAACTTGGTTGGCTTCTTCTACTTTTGGCCTCTTCTTCTAACCTGCAACAGTGTAGGACGGAATAAGGATAGGTGCGCATGGATTAGGTGGTGTGTTCCACAAAGTTCTTGTCGCCTTCCTTTCCTTTTGATTAGTGTCCACTTCCTCCTCATCACTATGTTAGTTCCTCCTGTCTCACTTGCGCTCGGTTAGTTATGCCTCTTATTTCGCTGTATTCTATTTTCAATTCTTTACACTCAATCACTCACACTTACACCGTGGCTAGGTTTCGATTTTTTCGCTTTCATTTCTGGCTTCCAGAAAATTAGCGTTTTTCCACTAAATATATACACTCGTCTCTTCATACTACACTTTCAGTTTCTTCCACCACCACACTTACACTAACTCACACACACTTAGCGTCTCTTGGGACGGAGTTCCGCCTCAAGGCGCCGAACTTTTCCCACTGCGTTCCAGTGGAACATTCATTCTCTATTTCACCACTTCGTTTCTGGTTTATATATTAAATTACGTGTCTCTATTATTTTGTGGTCTATTTATACGCGGCTGCAACGCGGGTGCGCGCACGCGGCGATTCTTTTATTGACCCAACGTCCCCATATCATTAATCTGCATTATCCTTGTTGTTTTCATACGGATCGGTCCACGCCGTTAAGGTATTTCCTCTTGTAGTAGTTTGAGACTTTGTGAGTCAACTCCCTGAGGGCCGTCACCAGTTCCGGTGTTCGCAGAACCTCCATGACGGGCGTCTTCCCCAGGAGCTGTCTTTCTTCGCAAACTATGTTTCTTGTTTCCATACATCTTAGTACTATGTGTTCTGGCGTGGCCACCACCCCGCATATATGGCACATATTATCTTCTACTATTTTCATTTGGTATAGTTTCTGTCGGTAGGGACCGTGACCAGTCAAGTAATGCATAAGGCCTCCGGTAATCTCCAGTTCCATGCCAATTCTCTCCTCAATATCTGGAAAGAATCCAAAAAGTCTTCTTCCCTTTTCCGTCTCCTCCCATAACTCCTGCCATGCATTGACTATTATGGAATTGATTTCTGATTTATTCTCTGCTACTTGGTGCAGTATTTTTGATACGCGTTCTTGGTTTCCTTTTTTGAGCCAATACTTGGCACCCAATGTTTTCACCTGAAGATACATTGGCTAGACAGCCGACGCCACATGAAGAGCCTCTACCGGTGTTGTTCTATATGTGCCAGACAGCCGCAACAGCAGTTGTCTATGTGATCTGTCAATTATTTGTCTTTGTCTAATATCATCCATTCTGTGGCCCCAGACGCTAGCAGCGTAACCTACAATCGATCTTATAATATCTGCTATCACGTACATAACTCCTTGGTGACTGGACTCCCCGTCGGCTGGAACTGGATCTTCTCTCTCGCCTGGACCGCTGAGTATTAATCCTCACCGGACATCTACGATGCTCCCTTGAATCTCCATCTTCCATTGTTTGCGTTGGACTCTCTGGTTCTGAATACCCACTCTCCGTTTCGGTGCTGGAAGGTCCGTTTCTTCTTTTTCCACACTTAACACGTACACTATCACACGAACTGCTTACTTTCTGGTTTGGTTTGGGACTAAACTTGGATTTTGATTTTTGTGTATCTTAAACAACACTACACTTTACATCATTACGAACATTATTAACAGGGGAACATTGACTCATAACATATTCGTCGGAGTGAGATCGCGATACATTTCTGGTACTATTGTGTTGTAAGCCTGTACAAAACGATGAATCAGACATATGGAATTCAACCCTCTTTTCAACCTTCTCAAGTCTTGATTGTTGATTCAATACGCTTCTCACCACCGTATCTTCGAGTTCACGCCGAGTAACAATCTTCCACTCCTCCTGTTGGTTAGCATTGTTTAGCCTGGTCACGCTGTCTCCGGAGCAAATCATCCATCACCTCCATGTTGGAAGACATTTCACCGTCAATCTTCTCCCGTATTCTATCAAGGATGATCTGTGTGGGTTTAGTCATCACTTTCAGGGCTTCTCTTTGAACCTCTTCCTTCTGGGTCTCTATCTTGTGTTGGAGATAATCAATACTCTGGTTACATTCAGGAACTCGGCTCTTCATCTTCTTATCCATTCTATTTAACCGCTCCGTATTCTCGATCTTATAAACCTGAACATGGGAAATTACTTGATCACACATCTGGAGATGGTGTTCACGTAGTTCATTTGCTACGGTCCTAATCCCTTCCTAGACTAACTGAGATATTTCTTCTTTCAGATGCTGATGTTGCCGAGTAATAATATCTTCTTTCATCTGCCGTTGTCGTTCATTGGTTTCATCATACACCTTCTGTTGTTGCTCGGTAATTTCAACCCGCATCTTCTGTTGTTGCTCGGTAATTTCAACACGCCTCTTCTGTTGTTGCTCGGTAATTTCAACATGCATCTTCTGTTGTTGCTCGGTGAATTGCAACAACAATGAACTGATAGTTTTTAATGACGGTTCATTAGTTACCAGAGATTGCGCCTGTAAACATACATTGCACGTCCACTGATCAAATTCCTCCGCACTCGCTTCTGACTGTTCCTTTTTTTATACAAGGACGGTTATCCCCGCTAACGCAATTGACATGATACGAAGTGTGGCACTGACCACACTCGACAGTTCTATCATTTTCTATCCGTTCTGCACAACATTGCAACAAAACATTGTCCAACTTATTTACATCCTGAGCAATAGGGCTGCCCTCAAATTTGACATTCATACTCGCAAATTCTGTCTGATTCCTATCCATAATACAAATACAACCTTTTGGTGCCCCTACTTTAGAACAAATTATAGAGCAGTTACGCCCAGACCAACTACTACGATGTAAGTACTGGTATAGTTCGTAAACGCTCGTTTCGATCTCCCGGGTTTCGGCACCAAATAATTTCACCAAACCGTTAAGAGGTGACCAGACCACAGTGGGAGAAAACTAGACTTCGATGTAGTGTTTACGTCTCACTTCTATTTTCATAGCGCCGTGAGAAATGAAAGGATCGTAGAGTCACAGGAAGGGCTAACCTAACACCTGCAACTGGACTAACGGTAACTGCTACAATTTGCTGGGTGCTAAAGGGTACAGATGGTACTGGAACGGTTAAACGGAAAATAATCCTCCTGTGCTCCATAAAAACACCAATATTGTACCAGAACCGCAACTCCGATGAAAGGGTAAAAATGGCGGGAGATTGTCAAAAACAACTTCGAATGGGATAAAACACCTCAAAATGAGCTCCACACGCCATAAATCGCCAAAAACCGAAATATGCAAATGAAGGGGCGTGGCCTCCAATTTGCCACGAATTGTCTCCACTATTCTACTCAGTCAGATCAAAATTTCTAAAAATGTCACTTTTGCTTAAAACTTGTTTAATAGCTTGTAACGAACATATAGTTAGGTGTATCTAAGGAAAATAACACTTTTTATACGGTTTATTTACAAGACAGATGATAGCACTTTCCAACGAAATTTCCGTATATATCAATACTTCAACTTGTATATAGTACGTAAACTCACTATTACTTGCTGTTGTGATTACCCAAGATTTTCGATAGATTCATACCAATGTATCAACCCGTTAACGATGGATTTGACAGGATAAACACTTCTCCATACTCTGTTGTAATAGTAAAATAGTAATAAAATGATTACGAACTATACAATGTTCGACAGAAAATAATATATTTAATGAAACACAATAACTCTAATATCACTGGAATACACAGGGTACCCACGTATTACGCTCAGCTCAACGTTACAAATGAATCATTCGTTTGATTTTTCTTATAACGCTTCTCTCGTTTTATTTACTTAAATGCTAACGTACTCAGTCGGTATAACATCAATAGTATCTATTCCGTATAAATCAACTTGACGCAAGTTGCTTATTTATTATTCTTACGCATAACTTAATGTCGGCACGTCGACCTTTGGCTAATATAACAAGGAACGAAATCGTTTGTATAACAGCAATACAAATTTGTTCAATGATTTTTTTTTGCTCACAGCGTCACTTAAGCTTGTACTGTTATCGTTCTACCCTATCTAGAGCCAAGGTAGGTGGATGAGGAGAAAGGTAGGTCCAGTTCGCTGCTTTGCTGGAATTGGCTGAGAGCGCGTGACGTCATCTGACTAGCAAGCAGCGATACTGTCGGATGCGTAGCATTGAATGTATAGCTCTCGCAACAATTTGAAGTTAAATGCTTCAATAAAATAATTAAACGAATATACTCCAAGCTTTAAAAATACGACCAGAAATAATATTTTAAAGGTTTCCTGCTCTTATATTGAGCTGTTAGTGATTTTATATACGTCACTATTCAGATTAAAAATTCTGCAATTATGAAGTTTCTGGTAACTTCTCAAAAGCTCGGTTACAAAAGAAGTACATTGAAAACTTCTCAGTTTCAAATACTCAAGGTTTCTCGGTTATAGTTTCGGTTAAACCTATTTTTCATATTATGTAACTGTAATAAATTTTAACAGCGGTGGGTTTAATTAATTGTCCTCAATTGTTTTTTTTTTCAATTGTGTCGATGTTTTGAATTTGAGTTCACTTATGGCCTTTTGGCAACTTTGGTTCAGGTAGCGATGTGATAGGTCGAGGGTGGGGAATGTATCGGCCATGGCTTTACTTAAAGTACCATCCCGGTATTTACATGGTGAAACACATACTATGGCAATCCTCAGTCAGGATGGTCGGCCGCGGGGTTCGAACTCTCATGCCTATCCATTGCCCACGAAACTACCGCCTAGACCATGAGAGCTGACTAGCAAAAGTTAATCCATTTAAATTAAAATATGAAAATTATAATATATATATATATATTATAGACGGTAAGCTGTAAGAACTTATGTTGACTTGCGACTAGATATAAGTAATAATTATTGACAGAGAATTGATTCTAGAATTTTTATGGCCTTTGGGCATTATTGAATTGAAGGAAATTTTATTTTAAGGTCTTTTAGCATCTACGGCTCAGACCAGGATGGGGCAGGGCAAGGATTGGGAATGTATCGGTCAGGACCTTTCTTAAGATGCCATCTCGGCGCTCGGCTGGTGAAACAGGAAAACACTGGAAAACTTCAGGAAGGATGGTCGGTCATGGGATTCGAACCCATTCTCCTCCCCACTGCCTCTCGGCAGTCTGCGACACCTCTGGTGCTAGGAGTCGTCGGATCGATCCCTGATCATGCCATGTGGGCTTTGTGGTGGACAAACACCGTGTGCGTGTGTTTTCTCAGGGTACTCCCGTTTGCTCCCACTTTCTTCATTCCACCAATTCATCCCATCATCATCCTGAGCCATAGTTGCCTAAAGGCCTTACTGCGACGAACTTCGTAGGCATTAGAAATGCAATAGGAATGTTTCTGTTGTCACCCACCTCTTGTAACTTTCGACACTTCTGAAGTTCCAAATAGACCGCGGTAAGAAGCATATGGGAGCTATTTTTCATTCAAAGACCTCTGAAGGGAGAGAGAAAACAGACTGACCGTTTCATGTTCGCTTTAAGCATTGTCCAATTACGGCTTATGCTCTCAGGAGAACAAATCCTACGTTCTAATTTTGTGATGACTAAAGACCGGAAGTATGACAAAATAAAACACCACACGACAGCACCAGAGACAAACAAAACTGAATTCCCTTAACTGAAGACATCAGTTGTCGTTTGCTACCTTTTATTTTTTTCCAGGAATTGTCGCACTCGGTTCATCAATAAGAAGTATTCAACCCCTCGGTTGAAGGGACCTTAAATTCCTTATCGCACTGACTGACAATGCATTCTGCTCTAACAATTAGCAAAGTGAAATGCGTTTCCCGTTCCAAGGAAAAATTAAAAAGCAGCAGCATTCGGGAAATGGTAAATATGGCAATTAATTCGGAATCTAATTATTCCCAATTTAAGAAATGGCATTATTATTTTTTTTTTTTTAGAAAAATGCAAAATATGGCATTTAGGCCTATGTCATTTTGCCATAACTTCCGGTCTGTAGTGATGACATTGTAATTTGTAGTAATTTACAGTACGTGTAAAGAACTAAGGAAAAGCATTAACAGGCGGTAACGTCTCGGACTTCGGAGCGGCAGTAGGTAGAAACGTGGGTTCGAACCCCACGGCTAACCATCCTGTCTGAGGTTTTCCTTGGTTTACCTTTTTCATCACGCAAATGCAGGGGTGGTGCCTTAAGAAAGGCTATAAATAAAATTCAGAATTCAGCAAACTCTTTCACATTCTGCTGACAATATTTAGCCTATGCTTCGATAAACTGAAAATTGTCTGCTAGTCTTTACCATATTTTCACGCCGAGCGACCCAATTATTTTTAAAGATGCACAAAATATGCATTCATTATTGATACAGTTTCCAATAAACAATATGGAAAAGGTATTGGGAAAGAAAAAACAGCAGCAGTATTTTTTTTTTTTTTTTTACCTTTCTCCCGTGTTACGGGTTTTTAGCTAAAACACAACAAGTAATGAAAACAATGTTTCTCGAAAGTATTTTACATATTATTTCAACGTATTTAATCAATAATTATAAATTTCTTATTTACAACAACGTGTGTAGTAAAATTGCACGATCTTATGTTGTTTCATTAATGCCATTCATTCATTAATCTTATGTTAATGCCTAGAGCTTCCCATTTCCCATACCTACTTCGTTGCGCTGCTAGTCAGGTGACGTCATGCAAAACGTCACGCTCTCGGCTAAAACCGCGGGAACGCGAACTGGACCCCCCCTGATCTAGAGCTAACAGTAACTTAAATTTGTTTCTACCTGCGTAGTCAAAGATTTTTTTCTTCTTTTTTTTTACTTTTTAGCGAACGTTAGTAGCACCTACCACTACGTTTTGTACTTTGCGCAAATCTTTCAATATGCCGCAAAAACTAATATGAAATTTGAATTTAACAAATAGTCCAATTTTACTTTCACGTCCCGGGTCAGTCAAGAATACTTCAGAGCTACTCTAATTTGTATTCTTCGTTAAGCAAAATCAGTAGCACTAATGTATTTTGTAATTACACACTTATCTGATTTTTTTGTCAGGTTACAGACTTAGTAATCCTACTTGACTAGCTATTGATAAATTCGCAGATATTATGTAATCAAGTGACATAAATATCAACCTATTACAATTTTTTCATTTTCCCGGACGTATTTACATTTACCGTTTGACGTATTCATAAATCATCACTACACCTACTACTACCGTTTTGTGTAGATCACAATATTTCAA
This sequence comes from Lepisma saccharinum, assembly GCA_022664845.1. Lineage (NCBI taxonomy): Eukaryota > Metazoa > Arthropoda > Insecta > Zygentoma > Lepismatidae > Lepisma > Lepisma saccharinum. Next base: position 20,923 of record JAGDQP010018922.1, read on the forward strand.
ATATAGGATCATTCTCTTTGATTTGTTTATTCTTACTTATGTACTTTATATCATCTTATTTTAGGCCCACTTTGCATCAACCTACCTAGCACGCTGACAGACAATATTAATTTGTACTGAGTAAACGTCAACCACAACAATAAAAACTCCGTGTAAACAATGCTTGCGTCTCACGTGACAGACCGAATTAAGAAGTTCCTGGCTACACACGGCACGGCACGGGCACGATAATTGCGTATTATTTTCGCTTTAAGTTTTGTGCACAAGAATATTATATTAATGTTTGTTAATAAACGTATTCTTCACTATAATGATTATCCACAATGACATCCAATATGGGAAAAGAATTTTAGGATTTTTTACTACTTAGGGTTCTTTCTTGAAGTAACATAATATACAGTGTTTTTGCAGTAAGCCACATTAAAAAACGTCGTTTGGTTGCAGAAAAGTATTGAAGGAGTGGAAACTCCATCAAATTGTTTAACTGTTTGTTTGTAACTTGAGTTCTGGTTATTCGTTGAAAAATACAACAATATTTATTCCAAATTTGATTTCCACTAATACATGACGTAAGACGATGTTGAAGGGTATCAACATTATTATATAATGAGCATTCAGGATCAATATTAAAACCAATGTTATTTAATCGTGATTTGTTAGGAAATATATTGTAAATCAATTGATAGTATAAGTTATGAAGGACTGGATCAATTAGCAAAACAAAGATTTTACCAAATATGATTCCAGTTTATATTGGTAGCACACTTGTTTTCTTGTTTATTCTGGATATGAAGTACGCCAATTAGATGATTATATATACTTTTAACAGTCAATTGTTCTAAAGGTATATTGTCTGCTAGTGCATATGCTAATTCAACAAAAATGTCATTTAGATATTTACTTCTTGCCTTCCAAGGATTAATATTCAAAGGCAGTTCAAGATTGATTTCATTTAAAACACTTTGTATAGTTTGTTGGGCAAAGGTTTCATTTTCTGAAACTAATAAAGCAATAGTACGATGTAAACGTAGGACATTACCCTGTATTTGAATGTTTTAAATTCAGTCCACCACTGTTAAGGGGTATCATTAAGTTGGTTCGTATAGTTCTAAGTGAATACTGTCGCCATACGAAATAGCCTATATATTTGGATATTTGGGCATACGCTTGTTGCGATAATGGAAAAAGTATGTCCACCTGCTCACTAGGTAACAATTTACAAATCGTACCCTTGAGAGTAATAGCTCAAAACAATCTTGATATTTAGTAAGCTGAAACACAGTGTTACCTATCAATCGCTGTTCATTATGTTTTATAGTATCAGTAATATTAGGATACATGTCAATACCCAACATAACAAGATGAGAAATTGTCTGCCCCATCTTCATGTATCTGTCGTTATACTGAGCCTGAAAAGGTATAATTTTAGTTTTTGCAGGATTTAAGTGCTGTATGCTGACCATATTTGCAAATTATATCTGATATAATATTAACTTCAATAGGTTCGGTAACAAAACACGTCAGATCGTCAATGTATGGCATTACCTTAAAATGCTGATTATTGCATGAAATACCTTTGATTTTAAGTTCAATGGAATTGATGATAGGGGTAATGAATATTGAAAAAATTTGACTACTTATAGGGTTTCCCTGTTCTATTCCATTATATATAGGAATAATATTCAGTTTCTGCTTATTGATATGTAGTATTAATTGACGTTGTGTTTGCATACTATAAAGTAGTTTTACAAAGGAGGGAGGATATTGGTATTGGGTAAGCAATAATCGTAACTGGTCAGTTCGGACAGAGTCAAAAGCCTGATTAAAGTCCAAGCTTGCAAGGGCACTTTGCACAGAAAGAGTACTCGCTCGGTGAATAACTTCACGAAAATTGGCCAATAAATTGGCAGCATCAGGAGTGCCCCTTAATCCGCCTTGATTAGGATTCAAAATATAGGGAAGAGTTACTTCTAAACGGTTTGAAAGTATTTTATAAAAGATTTTGGTGTCGTTATTTAAAAGCGACAGCATGCGATACCTGGGGCAGTAGTAGCTGTTCTTTTCTTTGGAATTAGAATTCCTTTTATTTCTACAAACTGCTTGGGAATGTTATCCTGATGACACATCTCATTGTACACCTCCGTAAGATGAGGGATTAAGTATTTCTGCATAGCTATATACCAAAACGGCGTGATCCCATCAACACCTGAAGATGAAGAGCGATTAAGAGAATTTATGGCATTGTTTACCTCTTCTGTAGTAATACGCGTTTCTAATGTTTGAGATATATTAAGTGGTAAAGTAGGAAGGGTATATTTCAAGAAGTTATTTTGATCTTCATGATTGTGTGGTGTTGATTGAAGAATTTGTAAATAGTGTTGATAGATGACAGGCAATACATCTTTCCCAATGTGTATTGTGCAGTTTTGATCTATAAATTGTTTAATCATTTTTTCTTTACCTCGAGTTCGTTCATTTATGATATGTAAACTCTTAACAGATTCATGAGTGCCAATATAAGGCAGTTCACTGCGAACAGAAAGGCCGTAATTGCTTTGTTTTTGTAAATTACATAAAAGAGTTTTTACACGTTGCATTGGAATGTAAATATTTTCACCCTGTATAGTTCTTAAGTGATATTGTTGTAACATTGGATAATAGTAAGCACTTTGAGTTTTGTTATCCAATTGTTTTTGTCTTGAATATTGTTTTGAAAATTACACTAGCCTTTTTTAAGATTCAACCGCCATTGTATTTTATTAGAGAGATACACTTGTTGACGTGTCGCACTATTTATTATGTTTCTTGTTTCCTGTATATATTCCGGAGCATCCAGTAGACTATTATTTAAATGCCACACACTGTCACAGCGTAAATATGTGACAAGATCAAAGCGAATTACACTCAACACTGCACTATGATCTGATATATATTGAGGAATCACCACTGTACGAATTATCTTCTTTGATAAATTAGCAGTTGTAAAAATATAGTCTATTCGGGACCAACCTGCAGCATGAAAGTAGGTAGGTTGATGTTGATGGGGATTAGAAACTGAGTAAGCATCATTTAATTGAAATTTCATTTTTGAGAGTTAGGAAAGCAGCACTGAGATTAGAGTTACTGCTTGCGTCAAGAGCGGAATATGTTGCGTTGGCATTAATGCCCATTATTACGGGCTTAGGCCATAGCCGTTGAAGTTCCACTGAAAGTATATGCCGAAAATAGTGTTCTCTTTCCTGTTTATGTGTGGTTCCAGAAGGAAGATGGACACAAATTATGCCTATACCTTGAATTATGTCAGACATAATGCGTCCCGAAGTATGTATCGTTACGTTCGTGAAAGTTAGATCATTTCTAACCGCAATAGCAATTGCTCGATCAGGTTTAAAGGCATGGGACGTGAAAACAGAATAGTTTGTTAAGTTAATGTTTATATCATTCAACTCTTGTAAATTATTGAGTTGTGATTCAATAAATTATTTAGTACCTTAGTTTTGTGTGGCAATTGAATATTGTTCAAATTAAAGGTAACAAAATTTAACGTCGCCATAGCGAAAATTGTTTGGAGAAACATTTTGTCCTTCGTAAGCATTGTCACAAGCAAGAATAGTAGTTAAAGAGTAAATATAGTCACTTACCTTGGACAGGTATACAAAAAGGGTATATTCAAACAGCAAAATTACACCTGTGGAACCAAGAGTTTCTTGTTCGTTGATTTTCCGACATGCGCACTTATTCAACAGAAACGAGAAAGAGAAAAAAAGAAAAGAAATGGAAAAGAGCTGTTAGAATTAAATACTTGTTGATGCAGGTAGGTCTCCTTCAGTCGTCTTCTTTGCAATATTTTCTTTAACACGTTTTGTTTTTCTTTTACGACGTTTTTTTTTGCTTCGTCTAAACTAGTATTATTTGTACTCGTTTGTTTTCTTCACTGGAAAATTCAGAGTATAGAGTTTCGTTTGACGAAAGAACTTCTATATTTATTCCGGGTATCACTGCCACTGAAGCACGAGTAGCTATTTTGCTCAAGGGAACATTTTCCTCGCCACTACTAAACTGTTCATTTGCAGGAGAAGGGAGGAGACCTGTTTGTTGGTTTGTGCTCGCTTCCAGCTCGCACGCCATGTCCGAAGGGGGAATTGGGCTAGGTGGTAAAACTGGGGCTTCGTTTTTCTTTCGAGAGAATACTAGTTTGACTATTCAAAACATTTGTTGACGTGATTTCTTTATTCTTCAATGCTTGTTGAAGAGTTGGGAAAGCTTTTTCTTTAAGTGGTATTGTACGAGTCAAGTTAGCCTGAAAGCTATACGGAACTGTATGAAAATTTTCTTCTGATTCCTGTTCATAGTTTATGGTACACTGCGAGTCATTAAAATGGATGACATGACACTGCGGGTACTCTTCCTGTTAAATACCTGTAACTTTTGTCCGTAAACTGAGAGATAATACGGGAGTTTTTTGTAACTTTGGAAAAAGTTATTATTCTTTTTCCATTATATATTCTAAATTTATAACTAGAAGAATAGTAGCACTGCTTTACCGTTTGTATTGTACCATACTGGCTGAATATATCAGCAACCTTTTGATCACTTAACTCCAAAAGCAAAACTGACACTACAGCTTGAAACTGCCCATTATTTTCGATTGTAACTGGTAGCTCCTGTATTAGACCGCCTTCATCATACAGTAATTTTCCTTGGCACTGTATAATTGCTTGTTCTGCTGCTTGAGTCGAGCTGGTTTTAATAAAGGCACAGCGTTTGTAATGATCGATTTCTAAAGACAGAATGTTAATTTCCGGTATTTTAATTTCCTCTGCTACTAGTTCATGCAAGTACAATGCATTGACACGTTGTGTTAAATTTCGTAGGTTAATGCTCAAAGTGTTTTTTCGCACTATGTATGACATTCTACTGCAAAAACCAACAACTCGCAACCACTCACACCAAAGCACAAGACACTGACAGGAGCAACGAACGCTTAAATCCTGCCTGCTTGCTAGCGAGCTAGCAACTGATCCACTCATCCATTGATCCAGGTTGTGAGGTTACTGCTCTATTACAGTATCTGTTTTAACGGCCAGTCTAGAATGGAGTTGCTACGCGTTGTTTACCGTCATCTACGAATAAAAATAAAGAATACTTTCCTTTTATCTTTCTTATGTGCAGTTTTTCTTCTTTAACTCCTTGATCATCGCTGCGCTACTAAATTTGTAGTTCTCAATAAGTGTAATATGTCGCGGTAGGAAACGCACATAAAGCGAAATCTATGTCTTAGATTAACGCCCTATCAACGAAATTAAATATTCGTTGAAATATAATTTAAAATTCAATGTTTTCAACATGCAAACGAGAACATGAAAAATTTTCTCCTTGTTTCATTGTATTTCCTTGCTTTGTAGTTTTTGATATTTTTCAATACAGATTTCTGTAAAAAGATGAATGAAATTAAGAGATAAATATGTTTCAATGTAATATGAATATTTTAACATTAGAGCGTTACAGTCCTCGGCAAGAATTCGGCCCATACAAATGCTGCCGACCACATTTCAACTGTCGGTGTAGATTCGTGTTTAAAACAAGTGCCGAGTGAAGCCCGACGATCCTAACTGACATTTGCAATCGATTTTTTAATCTCTATAATGAAGAGATTAATGGCTATTGTAGATATATCGTGATTATCACTGATTTTAATTGCAATTGTTTTCTGCTTACTGTCTCAGATAGTTGGTGGCCCGCCTTCTCGACTATTCTTGCCGTCATATTCCCGCCTTGGTCGGCATTTTCCTCAGTCCCGACAAAATCCCAACCCCATAGTCGGGACAAGGGAGGCAAAAATACTTTCCCACCCTTTTGCCAACCATTTCACAGAATGTACTGGTGTGATTGGTACACTGCAAGGATCAGTTTAAGCTAGTTAGATCACTCCTAGGTTCGTCCTTTAGGCCACTTTGACAACAGGATTTTTTGCCTAAAGCGCCCGTTTGGCGTCGGGCCGCTGCTGGACCGCCTTTAAATGCGACTTTTCCCGACTGTCACACCCCCGACGCCGGGCCGATGGCGGCAAAAATTGGACCGTCGGGGTTTGGGAGCATTTTCTTTACTGCGTAGGGTAAAGGAGTGAACTTCGGAATCAGTATTACTAATAGTCTTCAAAAGAGCTTCTGCGAACCTGAGGATACAAATATTTTCATAGTAATAACTTTAAATATCATATACCATTACGGCCTATGATAAAACTCCTTTCCAGACTGAGAAAATTATTGGTAAAACGGAAATGAAAAATCAGATTTGAAATAAATGCCTTACATTACAGTGATGAAGTTCTGACTGAAAATTGAGACCAAAATTACTATAAATTCACATTAGATCTATACTTTCATCTCTTTAAATAATTTCATACCAATGAAGCCCATTTCATGAAAGAGATTAGGTAAAGTCTCGTTAAGGCTGTAGATCACCCCCGCCATCTTGGTACGCACTTTCCATTGATTAACATGGGAATTGTTTTACTCGTCTTATACTTTTCAGGAATATAGTTTTAACTTCTGTTTTCGCCCAGTTTATCGTCATGCTCTCTTTTACTCGTGCTACTTTATAGAAATGAAATATTTTACACAGGAACAGTATAATTGCCCGTTAACATATTGTGATTTATATAGCAAACTATTAATAATACATTATAATTATATATTTGGAGAAACTTCACAAATCAAAACTATACAAGAGTCAAAATAACCACCAAGACAAATTTTGTGAAAGCAGAACTTAAATATTCTACATCCGAGAGACATAAAATGAGTAAAACAATTCCCGTGTAAATCAATGGAAGGTGCGTACCAAGATGGCGGGGATGATCTACAGCGTTAATAACGAATTTTAAATGATCTGTGATTTTATTTCGGTATAACGAACATTGTATTGAAGAATAAAAATATAAGATTTTCAGTTCAGCTTTCCGACAATGTACGAGTATATTATTTCCGTTCCGTGTATTTATTCTCTATTAAAAAGTATTATACCACCATCACCACCTATATATCTATAGAAGAACTCACTTTGTTTTATTTTCATCATAGCCTTTTTATTTATGCATAATCAAACACAGGCATTGTTGTGTACCTGTACACGAAAAATATATCATTTTTGGGATTTAATGACATCAGATTTCGTAATAAATTAGTGGTTTATATGCAGCAGGACTCGGAAAATACGTTCGTTATAACGAGAATTTCGTTACAAAGACGCTCGCTGTAAAGAATATTTTTATCACAGAGTAAATAGTGTTAACATCAAGAAATTTGAAATTGAAAATATACAGAACAGTTATTCTACCGGTAATGCTTTTACACTTGTGAAAGTTGGAATACGACCGTAACAGATGAACATAAGTTACGAGTGTTTACCAATAAGGTCTTGAGAAAGATATACGGGCTGAAACGGGACGAGATGACTGGGAAATGGATGAGAGGGGGTTGTAAGAATAATGAAATCGCGACGACTAAGGTGGGCAGGCCATGTAGCTCGAATGGGAGAGAAATGAAGATGAGGAAAAGAAACCATTAGGGAGACCGTGACGACGTTGGGAGGATAATATAAGATGGAATCTTCGAGAAGTAGGTGTTTGTTATGAAAACTAGTTTGATCTTGCTCAGGATAGAATCCTATGGAGAACATTTGTTACGCCGGTGATGAACTTATGAGTTCCGTAAGCCATAGAGTAAGGAAGTAAGTAAATTAGTAAGTAAATAGTGTTTTCGGCGGGAATTTGGACACTTCGTTGTAACAGAAATTTCGCTATAATGTCATTCGTTTCGTCAACTGTAGCTAAAAACTCATAAGTTTGAAAAGTAATAACCTTTTGAAACTTACACTGAGAAAATAAGTAAATTTGTTTTTGTGGTAAAATTGTTTTTACATTTTGCATATTTCAATTTCTAATCTCCAAAATTCCTTTCAGCTGTGCTCGGATTACTTTTATTTCCGTGGTTTATTGAAAACAGCTATCATCCAGAAAGCAGCAAGTTCATCACCCATATATGTATATGTACTTTCATATGAGAGACCAGGAGTAGTGATGAGTCTTGGTATGTACAACATCTTAGATTTGTTTAACTCTTATATTGTCTACATTATATTTCTTCTATTATAGGCTTTAATATTCTTCTAAGGCGAGGGGAGGGAAGTGATTGGAAATCTGTAAATTGTTTTCGTTGTTTCTGACAAGGGAGGGTCACGATAGTTGTCGCTGAGGTGCTAATCAAACATAGTGCATCTGATAGAGGATGGTGAAATATGTAGAATATTAAAATTTAAGGTGGGATGGACAAGGCGGAGGAGCTAGGTGGGGCTTCTGTGAACCTCGAAATTCACAGAAGTTAAATAAAGGATATATCCACAGTATTTCAGAATAAAGGACGGAACTTTCTGGAGGTGATTTCTGACATCGAAACAAGTAAAGTAGGTCCTTTAAACTTGGGTGAAATTTCGCTTAGTTTTGAAGATACAGCGTTTCCAACTTTGAGTCCAAAATCAACGCCTAGTAATGGGAGAAAATAAATAATTCTCAATTAGTCAGAAATGAGTCATTGAATGAAAAGTACGTTTTCGGAAATTTTGTTCTAACAACATGGTGGACATCTGGAGTGAAAACACGATGTCAACAGTTTGCCAGGGTTATCAACTAGGTATAAAGTTTAATATTTTGAAATGGCAGTACGTCGTGTTGTTGGATATTTTATATCGTCTGGTGATTTGAATTTATTTTAAGGCCTTTTGGCAACTTTGGCTCAGGGTGTATGAATGATGGAATGAATTGGTGGAATGAAGAAAGTTGGAGCAAGCGGGAGCACCCCGAGAAAACCCACACAGACGGTGTTTGCCCAACACGAAGTCCACATGGCATGAGCAGGGATTGATCTCGTCTGGTGATGATAAACAACATACTTAAAGCACACACCACCGTGTTACAAACTACGGATAAGACAGAGAGGTTTTCGCGATCTTATACAAATTACAGGTTACTCCATCTGAAATCGTCCAGCTTGGTAAATCTACCTCTTTCAAAAAATGACCATAATAATAATAGTTATATTAATTATATTAGAATAGTTCAAAACGGGTATTCTTTTATTTCTATCCTAATCTATTAATTAATGGCCGCCATTTTTGCAGTAGTTTACAAAAAATGTAATATCTCCGTACTGGATTATCATAGGACATTCAAACAGAAACCATTTCTTTTCACCTTCAAATCTGCTTGATAATTTTAGTTCTTCGCATGATAAGCCTAAACCGTAACTGAAGTTATCAAAATGGTATGCAAATGTTATTGTCACAACAGAATAAATTCCTGTTTTAGGTGGCTGTTTTGCACGGAGCGGATTGAATAACATCGTTGATCATTTGTACACTATTGCACATCATATTATATTGAATTTATACATAATATGAAGTCTCACATGTGGTTCCTTATTTTTTTATGGATGTTTGAAAATCCAAAACTTCGTATTTTATGCGTATTGGAGGTCAGATATCTCTGGTAGGACAAAATATTATTATTATTACTATTTACATGTTGTACAATTAGATAAAGAGAACATATGGTAGAAATGTCAACTTTGATATTTGAGTTTGTACAGATTATTGGGGATATAATACTTGTACACGCTTTGGTAAACATATCAAAGCACGTACACAGTAAAAAAAATAGCTGTGTTAATTCAACACAATGCGGTGTCCCAGCGTGACTACCACATTTTTGTATTATATCAACACAACACAGTGTTGATTTCAGTACTGGGAGAAAAAGAAGCTACGGCTGCAGCGAGATTTGAACATTGGTTACTCAGTAAGAAGGCAAGAGTCTCACCGACTTATCTAAATCGTCAGATAGGAAGAGCAGTAGATTGAAACAGTAGAGGGGGAAAATGTTGCTGAGCCTCAAACACAAAGAAAGTTACTCTCAGTCTTACAAAGAAAGACTTATGCAATGATTTAATCAATTTTCAATTGGTCAATTAGAGATCACAATCCCCATTCACTGAAAATATGTTCCATTTCTATGAAAACAAGCGCAGCATTTGACATGTTGTTACGATAAGAAATCAGTAATGATGCTCAAATATTTGGCTGTGAATGGGAATTCTGGTTCCCAATTGACAAACAGAAAGTGATTAAACCATGGGATAAGTCGTGCAAGTAACTTAGTTTGGTTTGGAGGTTCACCAACATAGATTTGATCCCCTACACTGTTTAAATCTATAGTGTAGTCGTTTAATTCAAATGTTGTTCACTAAATATAGTTTGTATCTAATGCCTTTTCTCTCTGACGATTTAGCTCAGTCGGTAAGACGCTCGATTTCTAACTGAGAAACCTATGTTTAAATCTCGCTGCAGCCGTAACTTCTTTTCTCCCAGTACCGAAATCAACACCGTGTGTTGAGTTGATTTAACACAAAAAGTGGTAGTCACGCTGGGACACCGCATTGTGTTGAATTAACACAGCTGTTTTTTTCTGCAGTGTACGAACAATATTAAACCTCAATTTGCAAATTTTTAACTTGGTCGAGACTCAAATATCATAGCTGAAATTACTACCATATGTTCTCCTTATATAATTTTAAATATGAAAAAATAATTTTTATATTTTGTCCCACCAGAGATATGGGACCTCCAATACGCATAGAATACGAAGTTTTTTATTTTCAAACATCCATAAAAAATTAAGGAACCACATGTGAGACTTCATATGCTGTATACATTCATAGAATTTTATGTGTAATAGTGTACAAAAGATCAACGATGATATTCAATCCGCTCCGTGCAAAGCAGCCACCTAAACCGGGAATTTATATTCTGTTGTGACAATAACATTTGCATACCATTTTGATAACTTCAGTTACGGTTTAGGCTTATCATGCGGAGAACTAAAATTATCAAGTAGATTTGAAGAAAAATAAAAAGGTGTCTTTGAATGTCCTATGATAGACCAGTACGGAGATATTACATTTTTTTGTAAACTACTGCAAAAATGGCGGCCATTAATTAATTGATTGGGATAGAAATAAAGAATATCCGTTTTGAACTATTCTAATATAATGAATATAACTATTATTATGATAATTATTTTTTGAAAGAGGTCGATTTACCAAGCTGGACAATTTCAGATGGACTAACCTGTCGTTTGTAAGATCGCGAAAACCTCTCTGTCTTATCCGTAGTTTGTAACACGGTGGTGTGTGCTTTAAGTATGTTGTTTATCATCACCAGACGATATAAAATATCCAATAACATAACGTACTGCCATTTTAAAAATTAAACTGTATACCTAGTTGGCAACACTGACAAACTGGTGACATCGTGTTTTCACTCCAGATGTCCACCATGTTACTAGAAACAAATTTCAGGAAACGTAATTTTCATTCAATGGCTCGTTTCTGACTTATTGATAATTACTCATTTCTTCCCATTATTGAACTCAATTTTGAACTCAAAGTTGGAAACGCTGTATCTCCAAAATAAGCAAAATTTCACCCATGTTTAGGGGACATTTTTTATTTGTTTCGATGCTACAAATCACCTCCAGAAAGTTTCGTCATTTATTCTGAAATACTGTGGATATATTCTTTATTTAACTTCTGTGAATTTCGAAGTCCCCCCCCCCACACACACACATACACTGGCTCCTCCGCCTTGTCCATCACACCTTAAATTTTGATATGCTCCATATTTCACCATCCTCTATCAGATGCACTATGTTTGATTAGGATCTCAACGACAACATATCGTGACCCTCCCTTGTGAGTTTTCAGTGTTTAAATTAATAAACTATGGAATTTTCAAGTCCTCAGTGTTATGTTCAATAACGTGACATGCTTTTTGAATATGTATATTTCAGTCGCAGTAACAAACACGTACCAGGCCACCATAGCTCAGTGGCAGTGCGTTAGAGTAGTATTCGGGAGGTCATGGGTTCGATCCCTGCTGCCGACCATCCTGACTTAGGCTTTTCCATGTTTTTTCCTGACATACTAAGCAAATGCCGGGATGGCACCTTGAACATAGGTCCTGGTCGACAACTTTCCAAATACTTTCCCCTCCCTTATCCCGGCCTGAGCATTAGATATCTGAAGACCACTAATAAAATTCAAAGTGTAACAAACACGTGGTTGATTATGACATTGTAATTGAATTGTAAATCTCTTTCAAGTTAGGCAATGGCCGACACCTTCCCGCATCCTTTCCCCTGCCCTATTCCGGCCTGATCCTTAGACGCCTAAAGGCCATAAATAAAAAAAATCAAATTCAATATATTAATATGTGCTGGAGAACTTTTCTCAATTTCCGAAAGAAAATATAGCATTTCCCTGTATAATCTTGACACTATACAAAGAAACAAATTTACCTGTGTAATTAACTTTACTATTCTATTGATGTTATGGTATTGATGTAATACTTGAGGAACCTCCGCTCATTACTGATTTCACTTGGGTTCACAGAAGCAGTTACCATAATTTGTTCTTGAGAAGCAATTGACATTGGTAAATTAAGCCGTTCTTCGTATTGTGCCGATCCTTGACACTTTCCTACATTTTCTTCTGCCATTATTTGCGATATCACTTTCACATACCATATATGGACCGAAAATAAGTTGCACTCGGATATAAGCAGCACCCTCAAAATTCCAGAGCGAAACAAGAAAAAAGACATTAACCAGAGAGGTTGAAGGAAGAAATATTACCATATATAAAATATTTTGTTGTTAGACACAGCGTCAATCATTGTTAACTTCAATAGTAACAAGTAAACATTTTTAACATAAGGAAAAGTATACCGACATCTAACACATTTCCATTGTCATATGCACTGTTCTCATTCCTGCTTTCACTATTGGTATTAACTTCATCACCCTCACTGTTTTCTTTCCTCTCCTCCCATAGTGCGTCTTCCTTGTCATTCAGCGCGTTGAACACACAGCATTTTTGAACCCCTTGCTGATGGACTCTGATGATGTGGATCATGAAGTGAGAATTCACTCACAAAGAAAGAAGGATGACTGATGGCTTCTTAATTTTACTAGTCGGTGTGAGGGCATGATCCCCTTCCGAAACCCAATCTGAATACTGTTCCTGAATGAGGTTTTTAAATTGTCTACGACAGAATCAAGCGCCTGTAATCTTAAATTAATGCCTCCGGTATTTCGACAAGGTCTAGCTTTTGTAGAGCAAGCTTGTTCTTCACTTCATGAGTTACTTATCCCAAATTAGCATGTCTCTCTTGGCGAACAATGAATAAACTTGGTTCGTTTACAGACGATGCGTTATTTAAAAATGAGAAATAAACACTATTTTCAAACAGGATACGATATGATGAAATGGCGTCAAAGACAAGGTAGCGAATATAAACCGCAACCTAACTTCCAGCAGTGGAAATTTTGATAAAAAGTGCGGCTTATTTTCGGGCCAATACAGTATATGCACCATGCATAACCGATCGTCATTCGACCAGGGGTGGATTTCGGTTTCATTTTTTGGCCTGGCCCACTGCTTGGCAGGGGTACATTTTAGGGACAGTATAACGGGTCATTAAATAATAATAATAATTAGTATTATTATTACTACTACTATTATTATTATTTTGCTTCGTTCGGCTAGGAGTTTCGAAAATTTGGAGTTTTTACCCCTCTTCCCTCCCCTGCGAGGCCAGTCCAGAGCCGAAATCCACACCTGCGCACTTTAGCTTCCCCACAAACTATGCTCTGACCCTAGCAGTAGTTCAAACTCAAATACAAATATGAGTAGCTTACTCTTCGTGCCTTGCTTTTCATATCTGTCAATGGACTGGACACTAGAATTTCATTCTTTCCTGCTGAGAGAATGGATGGATGGATTAAATCTGAACGCCACTCAGCAATAGACATCACCCCAAGAGGCTATGTGACCGAAATCCAGAAAGAGTCTATAAAAATATTCCAATATGGTTATTATGATTTTTAGCAAACTAAATTTCTCGTAAGACGAGTAATTTTTATAGTTACGCGTTTTCTTTTTAGTTGTAACTGATAAGTTTTTTTCCATTGCATATTGTTCCATAAGATTTTTTAATTTTAATTTCGAGGACCACTCTGCAGGAAATAAATTTGTGCAGGAGCATTTTTTCTTATCTACTCGTGTAAAATTTGCCTTTTGTTATATACAGGCAAAATAACACAGACAGAATATTTTCACGGGATTCCTAATATGGAAACAATTTTTTTTTCATTTCAACCATATAGACTTCCGAAAGCGTGGGAAAATGATTTTTAGAGCTTGATATTTCCAAAAATAGAACAACTTAGGCGTCATGAAACCCTCAAATACTTCAAACCTAGGGATGCTTTATTTCAAGAGAGAAAATCCGGAACGCTACCAATTTACGAAAATCTTTGAAATGTGCAAAATAAAAATCTTTGTGTTAAAAACCGTCAATTTTATATCCAACACTCTGCATCTAAGTAATTGCAATGAAAATGATACTACTTCTAAAATTGTTAAAATATTCCCTGGTCGAAGTACATCCCCATTGTTGTATAAAAGGAAGAAAAAGTTTTTAAAAAATCTACAATCAATAATACAAAAAAATACATTTTCCCAACTCATAAGTTTTTATTTTATTTAAATTTTTAAAAATTTCTCATTGTTGCCTTGCCGATTTTACTAAACAAAGTTTCCTTTTTTCTTGGCATTGTTATGGTCAGCGGAAAATTACCAAGAAATTCAATCGGTGGTTCAAATATCTCCGAAACAG